>JAJOOF010007531.1:0-52655 GCA_029582545.1 Solanum lignicaule | reverse complement strand
CCCGATTTCCCCCTTGATTATGCTTATCGCTTATAGTCATTTTTTTTGCTTCCGCGACCAAGGATGTGTAATGATACGCTATGAGGCTTGTTTGGGGTTCCTTCAGGTTCCCTATTCGCCGGTCACGTCTAGGCCCTAGGCTTGGGTCGTGACATTATCTCCCAATTCCTAGCCTAGATTGTCTTAACACGACCATCGGGGAAAGTTGTAGATTGGCACACACTATATGAACAAACAAAATCATCTCACACACAGTTGGAACATTGTTTCATTACCGGATTATTGAATAACCCAGTTCAAGTTTTAGCTTAAGTCATGCTATCGTACCGGTTCCTTATCATGTCATACAAAGATCCAGCACATTCAACTGATTGAACCTATAGATCTAGCATATTTCAAAAATTTGGACACGTATAAATTTCATGCTTTTTATGCCATCATGCTTTCATTCTTCTACTTACTTCTACACATACAATCCTAAACATTCCAGTTCAACATAAAAGTAAATCAGTTCTTTGGGGAAAAAGAACGCAGGCAAGAAAACCTCAACGGAGAATTATGAGTTGGGTTACTCAGACTTCACCCTATCACTCACAACCCATTTACCTCACCCCCAAAAAATATAGTGCAATAGCCCTCATGTACAAATAATAAAAAATAAAGCATAGGGTGAAGCAAACCTGAGGCGCATATGCACCGAAGACCCATCAAAAGGTATGTCGATCTGGTTTCCCGGAACCTGCTGGGTCAATACAAGGGACGCCATCAGTAGCGCCCGCACCAACAGTAGGAACACCCTCAGTAGTGCTCTCACCAACAGTAGGAACACCCTTAATAGTGCTCACTGAACCTGATGGACCAACACCAATCTCACGAGCTTGCTATTGCCTTATCTCCTCATCAATGATCAACTGCCTCTAGGCTGCCTCAAACTAATGGTGCTCCCTCTTCCTTGCTCATCGAGCCTCCTCAGTGTCGAAATTGTGATTGGAGGAGCGGTGGCGCTTCCCAGACGCACATGAAAGGTCGGGTGGTGTCATAGTGTCGCCAAAAAGGGCAGTCATCACCACCTCATCCTCCCCAATCGCAAGTGCAGCCTCTGGTACAGTCTTAGTAGGGGCCAGAAGAGCATCAATATCAGCATGAAGACTAGCCAACTCCGTCTGGAAGGTGGTGATATCAATGGTCAGGGCAGGCCTATCCAAAACTCTCAGCTCGAATGTATTTAGGGGCTATTGACCGCTTGTATCTTCGCATCCATCATGTGCACCATCCTAGCCTCAGACTCCTCCACATATCGCTACATCCATGGCCTCATATGTTGCGGTAAGGTAGCCATCTGGGTCTCCAACTTCTGGACGCGGACCATAGGAACTAGAGTGGACCCTGGAAAGGGAGAGGCTCGGGATGAGCTAGCAGCCTGACTGGTGGCGGTAAAAGAGGGAACCTGAGCATCTGTGGTAGTAGAAGGGGTAGAATTATCAATAACCTCGATCCACTCTACATCATCGGAAAGGTTAGCACCCAAAAGAGGTAGGTCAACCTGTGGATCCCTCTACGGTGCAGCCAGATTGGCGTCATCTCTAATAAGGCCAATGTCCACCGTCTTGGTCGCCTCTATCAGACTATCACAATGCCAAATAGGCACCCCAGCTGCCCTGCACAGATGAAATATAAGACACGAAAAGGGAAAAGTAGTGCTGGTCTTAAGGACCCTCTCATGAATCTCAAAAGTCAAACTTCGGACAAAGTTAAGCTCAAGTCCTGCCACAAGTGCTACAAACATCACGACCCTATTTGAAGTAACCACGTTGTCCGCCTGTGTAGGGGATAGTCTGTTAAGCATAATGTTCCAAAAGAACTTTTCAGTGAAGATCAGAGTTGCCTTTCTGATAGGCAAAGCAGTATTGCACACCCAGTCGGTACACTTCCCCTCATCTGTAATGAGACGGGACATCCAACAAAGCAACGTCTCTCCCTGCTCAGCATCCCTTTGAAATTCCCCGCTCTACACCACGCCTATCCTGTAGTCATACTCTGTTGTATTGATTGACAGAGTGTGGGATGAACCATAGATGAAACAGCAGATAGTTTTCTCAGAGATATCAAATGAGAAGTTCCGCACTAGAGTTTCCTGAAGTGGAGGCTAAGGTACTGACTTAGCTAGTTAAGAGATGGAATTTCGAATAGTGGCGGCGTAGGAGGCATAGAACTCCCGAGTCATCTTCTCGCTGAACTTTCCTAGACTTCGTGCCATCCACTCGCACATGTGCCTTTTGAACAACTCCTCAATAGTAGGTACCGTGTGAAGTCTCCATTGAGGGCTCGACACTTCGCAGTAATAATGTGGGCCATCTTCCTATGTTCATTCAAAACCTTCCCATTATCATATATTTGGTACTAGCCCTCGACGAACCGCCTGTTTTGCTATGTGGCTTTAGGAACTAGGTCAACTCTAGGTGGTACAAGGCATAAGAGAAAGAAGTGGAAGCACCGCTGGAATGGGAGACAGATGCGACTCAGAACCGGACTGTGACTCTTCTATAAATAAATCCCCTCCTCAGAATGGGGGGCAGTGACCTCGACCTCGTCACTTGATGTAATAATCTTCCTGGCCTTATTCCTCATGGTTCGGGGCCAGTAGATGAGCTTCTGGTGGTTTCCGAGATGTACTCATGATCGCTATATTAATCTAATAGATATCAGGAAGGGGCTTCCTTTAGTAAATAGAAGCTTGTTTCGGGGCCATGGTACCTCTGGAAGACTCGTTACTACTAAAAGAACACCAAAAGACCCATGAAATAATTTTAGAAAAAGAATCGAACTTAGACAAAATTTAAAAAAATTCAGGCAGTAGCTGGAGTTATAACTCACGGTGGGTATATACGGTCGGTCGATGGAACGACGGCTCGTGGGTTCCTCTGTTGGTCAGAAGGTCCATTTTTTGGTTCTCTAAAGTTGGAACCACGGATATGCAGAATGGTTTGTCGATGGAAAGACGGACCGTAGTCCACATTGTGGTTCACAACTTAGCAAATAGTTTTGGGAAGGTCAGTGATGGACCACGACCTACGGTCCGTCGGTTGTGGTCGTGTACCAAAATAGTTCTAAGTATTGACTTCAAATTTTCATCCAACACAATTACTTCAACAATCATTCAACCAATCTTAGTCTAAACATGCATTTCAACATATTACTCAATAGTTCATCATATGTAGGGTTTCAATTTTTGTAAAATTTTAGGTTTAACACAAGGAAACAACAAAACCCTAAGTCAAAACTCTCAGTTAGACCTATCAGACCATTTATTTCATTAATTTTAGAAACACATCCCACACACCATCTTCCGAAGGGTAGTTTTAGGACTATATTATACCAAATTATCATGAAAATTGCTACCCAAGGTCAAGTAGAATTTCATAGATATCTAATTAAACAATGATGAAAAATCAAAGTTTTGGTGGGATCGATTACCTTACAAATACACGAAGTTGAGGAGTGTGTTTGTATTGACTTCTTTTTAAGAACCAAGCAACAGTGACACCGAACCTGGACTTGGATGGATGTTTGTGAATGAGAGAAACTGAGGCGTAAAAATGGAGAATTCGCAGGATTTATCTAGAAATGGAAGATGGGAATGTTTATGAGTGATTGAGGGAGTTTTAATTGGAGATTATGGGGTAATTGGAATGTTTAAAAATGGTTGGTGCAAGGGTGGGAAATGGGGGACGTTTTGGAATTGGGGGGTTTTTATTTTAATGAAGTCTAGGTCGAGTCGACTGTTAACCTAACTTGGATCCACGAGACCCCGTCGACGGTCCGTGGGTCAACCTGCAGCCCATTGATGGGTCTGTGGTTCACTCCAACAATTAAAAAAAATCAGAGGACTTACCTGGGGTCTACGAATGTCATCTACAGTCCGTGGATAGACCAACGGACCGTTGATGGGACCTGTAGACCATTGCACCAGCTAAACTTCTGCAGAATTTTCCTTGTCGTCCCTGCACACGTAGTAAACATTATGACTTCCTTTTTACATTTTACGGAAACTTTTTAGACACAGACCCTATTCTATCTATATCTAGCCAACACTAAACATAAAAATTAATAAACATCTATCTAAATACTAAAATTGTAAGAAAACTCCTATATCGAAAAGAAACTCCTATAGTTGGCTAGATTGTACATCGTGGGCTGCCTCCTAAGCAACACTTGATTTAACGTCGTTGCACGACGCATCCCCTTGGTTACTCAAACTTCACCAATACTTCATTCCTCTATTACCTCATTGATACTCTCAACTTGCCCCAAATAGACTTCTATCCTCTGGCCATTTACTTTGAACCTTGTTCCATCCTTGTTCTCGAATTCAACCGCTCCATGTGGAAACACTTGGGTTACTCTCAATTGCCCGGTCCACTTGGAATTGAGTTTGGCAGGAAACAAGCGCAACCTTGAGTTAAATAACAATACCAGATCACCAGGGGAAAATTTGCGCTTTTCAATATTTTGATCATGGTACTTCTTCATCTTCTCCTTGTACAAGGCTGAACTCTCATATGCTTTTAGGCGAAACTCGTCGAGTTCATTCATCGCAGTCAGTCTTTGATTTGAAGCGGGCCCCCCAATCCAAATTCAACTTCTTAAGTACCCACATTGCTTTATGCTCTACCTCTACATGCAAATGACAGGACTTCCCATATACAAGTTTGTAGGGGGACATACCTATGGGAGTCTTAAAATCGGTGTGACAGGCCCATAGAGCATTATCAAGCCTTCTTGACCAATCCGTTCTGTTAGCGTTTACAGACTTTATAAGGATTTGCTTTATCTCTCTATTTGACGCCAGAACTTGCCCACTAGACTGCGGATGAAACGGGGTGGCTACATTGTGACGAATGCCATATTTCTCTAGCAACGCCTTGAACAACTTGTTACAAAAGTGAGAACCTCCATCACTGATAATTGTCCTAGTTGTACCAAATCTGGAGAAGATACTCTTTTTCAGGAATGCGGCGATACTTGTTCCCTTCACTGTTTGAAAGTACAATTCCTTCCACCCATTTCGATACATAGTCAACCGCAACAAGAATATACTTCATCCCATGCGAACTCACAAACGGAACCATGAAGTAAAGATCCCAAACATCGAATAACTCAATCACCTATATCGGGTTCATAAGTAGTTCTTATTTCTTTGAAATTCCCCCTTCTCTTTGGAAACGATCACAAGACATGGCGAAATCATGAGCATCTTGGTGGATGGTAGACCAGTAATACCCACACTGCAAGATCTTATGATCAGTCTGAATACCACTAGGGTGCCCACCAACAGGCGATGAATGACACGCCTCGACTATACTCATCATTTCAACCTTAGGCACACAACGACGAATAATACCATCAGCACAAACATGAAACAAGTAATACTCATCCTAAAATAATTTCTTCACATCATACATGAATTTTTTTCTTTGGTGGAATGACAAATCCGATGGAACCAAATTACTTGCCAAGTAGTTAGCAAAATCTGTGAACAAAGCGATAAGATCATAAGAAGCAGACAATAATTGTTCATCAGGGAACGCGTCATTAATCTCAACTCTATCCTCTAACTTTATCATAGCTTCCTCATCTAGTTTGGACAAATGATCAGCAACTTGATTTTATGTTCCCTTTCTATCCTTAACCTTACAATCAAACTCTTGCAGCAACAGTACACATCTAATCAACCTTAATTATGCATCATTTTTAGCCATCACATACCTCAATGCAGAATGGTCAGTATGCACTATGACCTTATTACCAAGCAAGTAGGATCTAAATTTCTCAAATGCGAAAACCACTGCAAGAAGATCTTGTTCATTTACCATATAGTTTTTTTTAGCCACATTCAGATATTTGCTGGCATAGTAAATCGGATGAAGAATCTTCTCTCACCTCTATCCTAATACTACCCCAAGTGCCACCCCACTCGCATCACACATCACTTCAAGCGGTAGTCCCCAATCCTATGAAATAATGATAGGTGCCGAAGTTAACTTCTCTTTCAACTCTCCAAATGCTCTCAGAAAAGCATCATGAAACTCAAACTTACACTCTTTCTCAAGTAACCTGCACAATGGGTGTGCAATTTTCAAGAAATCTTCTATGAACCTTCTATAGAAACCTGCATGCCCAAGAAAACTTCTAACACCTTTTACATAGATAGGTGGTGGAAGCTTTTATATTACCTTAACTTTGGCTCTAACGACCTCATTACTTTTCTGCAAAATCCGATGACCCAGAACTATACCCGCATTTACCATGAAGTGGCACTTTTCCCAGTTGAGCACAAGATTGCACTCTTCACACCATTTTACTACCTCAGCCATATGTGCTAAACAATCATCAAATGAGTCACCTACCAGAAATAAATCATCCATAACTGCCACTATAGTGTCCTCCACCATATCTAAAAATATCGACATCATACAACGCTGGAAGGTCGCTAGAGCATTACATAACCCGAATGACAACCTTTTGAAGGCGAAAGTCCCATATGGACAAGTGAATGTGGTCTTCTCTTGGTCTTCCAAACCTATGGAGATTTGATTGTAGACCGAATACCTATCTAGAAAACAATACCAACCCTTACCAGCAAGACGATTCAACATCTAGTCCATAAAAGGAATCGGAAAGTGATCTTTCTCCGTCCATGCATTTAGCTTGTGGTAGTCCATAAACACTCTCCACCCAGTCACTGCCCTCATCGAAACAAGTCCATTTATAGCATTAGGAACCGTAGTGATCCCTCTTTTCTTTGGCACACACTGAACAAGGCAGACCCAACTTTTAACAACAATGGGATATATGACTGAAGCATCCAACCATTTAATAATCTCTTTTTTCACAACCTCTTGAATAGGGAGGTTAAGTCTTCATTGATGCTTAATACTTGGCTTGTTGTTCGATATGAGTTGAATATTGTGAGAACAAATCCCCAGAGAAATATCAATAATGTCCACAATAGTCCATCCAATAGCCCTCTTAAACCACTTCAGTACCGATACCAAGTCCTCTACTTTCCCTTCACTCAAGTAAGCAGAATTGATCACAGGCAAAGTGCTATTTTGTCACAAGAATAGATACTGCAAGTGGGATGGAAGAACCTTAAGATACGGTTTTGGAGGCTTATCAATAGATGGTTTGCAGGTGTGGTGTCACGATTCTTCATATCTAATTCCAACCATTTTGGCTTGAAACAAAACTCGAACCTATCAAGTGCAGCAACTAGCTCATTGATGTTTGCATAATCAAGACACAACTTCCAATGCAAGTGTTTACGATCGTACAATAGTTTAGTAACCCAACCAAGGGTTGGGATCGTTCCCAAGAGAGTGGTTTTGAGAATTAATAGAAAAATAAAACTTAGTTCTAACTAGTCATAGCTAAAGACATTAGCGATTAAAAGCATTGTAAATTAATGGGGGACAAAAGAGAGTCAATTAACAAACAGTAAAATAAACAATGATTTCTAAGCAATGAGAGGGGATTTTTGGAATGTGATGGGAATACGAGTTAAGCTAGATTATTGGGTACATGCTTTCGATAGAAGATTCATAGAATAATTATGACTAGGCTAGACTTTAAGGGGGATAAGCTCTCTCACGAGCAACTTACCCTGTTTCAAGCGGGTTCCTCTCGGACACCGACTTGCCGCATGAAGAACAACCTCCGTTGTAACCCACTCACTCTCTTGAGTTGAGTCTGTGGACATGGAACTAGGGTTCAGTCTCTCGAGCTGAACCTCATGTCGACCCACTCGCACTGGCCATTAATTTAGTGCTCTTAGTTTTACGACCTCTCTCTCGAGCAAGCCGAAAACACATATATGAGATTATATTTGCAACTACAACCTCATTAAGTCCATCCACAACCACTAAACAAAATCACAATTAAACTACGATTAAACTAACAACAAGCAAGTCCCAACAATTATCTTAACCCATATTAGCTAAATCACACCCCAAGAATTGGGGGGTTTAGCCACACATGTATAAGAGATAGAAATTTATACCAAATTGAGATTGCATTCAACTGGGTATGAAAATTTAAGTCTTGATACAAGACAAAATCAAAGAACCCAAGATACCCAAATCAAAATCTTGAAGATAAAACCCTTTGGATCTTCAAGTTTTCAAAACCCTTTCAAGCTTAGAGCAAAAATATAATAATTGTTCGACACTTAAAACTACAAGTCTAACTAGTATTTATAGTTTTCACAGATTTGTGCTGCAGCAGATCATTCGACGTCGTTAGTAGAGTTCGACGATCAACTCAGCGATCCGCCATTTGGTAGGTTTCATCGTCCTCTTGCTCTATCCTTCAACATCGTCGTGTTTTGGATCATTGGGCGACATAGTACTGCTTCGCGGAACTGCTGGCGACATGCCGACTACTCTTTTTCACCGCCGATTTGATCCTTTCTTTTAGGGCTCAGCACACTGGAACAAAAGGCGAGGATAAGACCTTTTGGCGACTCACCGAATGGGTTTGGCGATTCTCAGATCTTCATTTCTTCGTTATTTCAGTTGCCTTTGTTCCTTTTTGCTAAGTAGTGTTCATGCTTTCCCTCAAACTCCAAATACCTAAAACTTAAGGGTTTTCATCAGATATTAAGACAAAATATGCATTTGAGGACACTAATTCTATCAAAATATAGCCATAAATGAGTCCAATTTGTGGACTCATCAACACCCCCAACTTAAACTTTTGCTTGTCCTCAAGCAAACTCAAGTTCAGCCGTTCAAAAAGGGTGTCTCGAACAGTGCTACATAAGACTCAATCATGAATGCACACAACAAGACTCAATTTACTTATGCAAAGATCAAATGTGCACTCAAAGATTCAAGTTGTGACTCACCAATATCAAAGAATCTCATGCTCACAATACTTGTATTAAATGCAAGTTCAAGCTCAATTATAGTGTTCAAATGCCCTCACACAAAGAATGATTCCATATTCACACACAAAGGTTTAATCATTCAAAGTTCCGGAATCTAATGCAACGCTCACACTCACAACGAAGAACACAATGCATAATTTCACCCATAGGTTTGCCCGTATATTCCAATCAACACTTGCTTCAGCTCACTCAAGATCAAGAAGGTCTTTTCATCGCTTGTAATGGGGTTGAGTGCAAAGGTATGGTCATTTAGGCTCAGTGGCTTTCATCCTCATGAAATATGGTACTCATAACACTTCCTTTCCTCTTCCTTCATCATTTTCTTTAGTGCTTATAAGTCATCCTATTATTCACTTTCCATGAATTGTTTGGAAACCCCATTTCTTTTGTACTTTATTCCACAACTCTCTTTTTCATTCTTTTTCTTTTTCTTTTTCTTTCTCTTTTCTCTTTTTTTTTTTATGGAGGGGTTCCATTTTTCTTAACACCATTGGTTAAAGGAGAATTTTCTTGAACTTCTTGACTTTCCCTTTTCTTTTCACTACACCCCCAACTTAGGCTTTTGGCCTAAGTTGGCTATTCAATCAACAACAAATAAAGAGGATTACAGGTAGTGGATTAAGAGAGGTCTAGTTTTCATCAAGTTTCTTCCAAAGAAAGGTAAGGCTCAAGGGGTGTTCAAAAGCGGTTCACGCACTCACAAGGTAGGCCACAAAAGAGATATATGTCAAATTGGCTCACACTATTAGAAGTTGCCTAAGATCATATCAAGAGATAACATCACTTAGTTGACTGGACCAACGGGGTAAATTCTAGGATCCATCATGCATAGTTCACAGTTAAGCTCATCACACTAGGCATTGACACTACAAGTCAAACAAGACTCCACACTTTTGCTAGTATGCAATGATCATCACAAGAGACTCAATTCGATACTAGGCTAGTCATAACTAGATGCAAAGAGTTCGCATATTATCTATCCAACTTCATTTGGCCTCATCGTAGCCACGCATTCATGCTCGTTTGATTGAGAGCACTATTCAAGTCATTGGTATCGATCGGAATCGAGACTCAAATTTTGCAAAAGAATAGCCACATTCAACACACGAGAGGTGGCGAAAATTTTTGAACTGGTCAAAAATCATTTTGTAATTTGAAATAAACGGAGCCACAAGCTCAAACATCCACAGAAAGTAGTGTAAACACAATTTAAGCACAAAACCCAAATATAAACAAAGGAGCTATGCACAAAGGTGGGCCTCACCCCACCACAAATGAAAAACATTTGTCATCAACTGCAAACAAAAATATGCAAAAGTGAAATAAAGTAAGATAGAGAGGGAGGTAAATTGGGGGTCCTATCTATACAGTTGCTCCATCTGTCTGGGCACCAGTGCCCCGTGCATCACTCTAGTCCTGGGTCTCAGTACCTGATGAGTCCATAAATTGGACTCATTTAGGGCTTTATTTTTATATAAATAGTGTCCTCAAATGTTTATTTTGTTTCAATATCTGATGAAAACTCTTAAGTTTCAGGTATTTGAAGTTTTAGTGGAAGCATGGACACTTGGGCGCAAAGTGGAACAAAAAGGCTGAAAAGAACGAAGAAGCTGAAGCCTGATCATTGCCAATCACACTTGGTGATTCGCCGAAGGGACGCACTCCGCCATTTGTTCAAGTACGCGAAGCCTTGAAGGAGCAGGATCAAAAGGCGATGAAAAGAGCAGTCGACATTTCACCGAATAATTCTGTGAAGCAATGCTAGGTCACCCAATGACACATAGCACGACGATGCTGAAGGCTAGTGCAAGAAGGCGACGAACTACACCAAAGGGGGAATCACCGAGTTAATCGGCAATTTTGACTAAGCTCGCCGAAAGATCCTCCAGCACTATTTTCTGGAGTCTATAAATACTAAACTTGTTATTAATTTTTAAAGAGTCGAACATTTATTTTAATTTTCACAATAGAATAGTACTATTTGGGATTTTTTCTCTCAAGTTTGGAGAGGGTTTTTGGGAGACTTGAAGAAAGAAGGATTTCATCTTCCCCAAGTGGGAAGTGGGTCTTCTCCATTCTTCTTCCTTTGCTTAAATCAAGGTTTAATTCCCTATACCCATTTGATTTTAGTATCATTTTAGGTGTATTTTGTTATTTCTTAATGTGTGGCTAAAAACCCCCATTCTTGGGGTGTGATTTACCAAATATTTGTTGATATTGTTGTTGGGTCTTGCTTGCTGATGGGATAGATGTATTTTAATGGTGATTTCACATAGTGGTTGTGGTTTAATTTAATGGGTTTGTAGTTGCAAATACAAAACCACCCATGTGTTTTCGGCTTGCCCGAGAAGGAGGTCGCAAAACCAAGACCGCTAGACTGATGGCCTAAGGAGTGGGTCGACATGAGGTTCAACCCGAGAGGGTGATACCTAGTCCCATATCCTAACACTCTGCTTGAGAGATTGAGTGGGGTAAGGCATAGGTTGACCTTCATGCGGCAAATGGGTGTCCGAGAGGAACACATTTGAAACGGGGTAAGTTGCCCATGAGGGAACTTATTTCCATCTAAAGCTTAGCCTAGTCACTATTATCTTGCAAATTTCCTATCGAAAGCATGTACCCAACGATTTATCTCAACTTGTGTTGCGGTCACACCCCAAGAACTTGTCCCCATACTTGATTTTCTTGTTATTTTTGTTGTTTTTTACACTACTTGTGACAAAACCCCCATTTGATATTTGAAACCTTTGTGTCACCCCTTTTAATTTACAATGGTTTTAATCATTAATGTCTTTAGCTACGACTAGTTGGAACTTCATTTTATTTTTCTACTAATTCTCAAAATCACTCCCTTGGGACACGACCCCAACCTTTAGTTGGGTTACTATATTATCGAGGATTATAGACACTCGTACTGTTGGTTAGTGTCGTTGGTCATGATAAGCATAAAAAATGGCACCATTTCCGGGGAGTGGTGTTATTTGGGAATTCTTAGTTAAGTAGAATTATTGATTTCTCTTAGTTTTAGCTTTACTAATCTTAGTGGTAGTTTTGTTTTGCTTGTGTGAAGACCAACGCAGAGAAACAAAAATGGATGAGCACTATGGATATCACACAAATCATCCTCTTCTGAAGCTATTAAATCTTAGGGATAACCTACTGACGCTCAAACAAATAGGGGAGGAAACAATTCCAGAATTGTGGCGTAGATTCAAAGCAATTTTGCAGACATGCCCATCCCATGGAATGACTGATAAGACACTACTGGATTGCTTCTATTGGGATCTCGAACCCGAAAATAGAAGCATAGTTGAGCACCTTTTTGAAAGCGGAATGCTAAACCAACCCTATGAAGTCGTTGCAACACTACTTAATAAAATGGTTGAAACCATCAAAAAAGCCAAAAAGAAATATGAACGGGAAAAATTGGTGGCGCAAGAAGATGTTCTATCCAAACGGGTGATGGGATTGGAAGAGCAAACCAAGGAGAAGGAAAAGAACTTCTCCCTTCAAGAGTGGAAACAGGGAAAGAGGCATAAGGGTATGCAAAGTAACGATACCTCCTCACTCATCAAACAAAAACTTGATGAACATGATAAGAAATTGAATGACATGAAGGACAACATTGATATGCTAAACGAAGTAACTACTTCGAACTCCATGACCATTCAGTTGCGGGATGCTCAAATCACCCATATTATGACGAGTCACTATCCTCCGTCCGCCGAAGATTCACCTAATTACACCATGGGTGATTTCGAGGACGAAGAGTAGTCTTTGACTTGCGTCGTGCCACGATGCTAACTCAGGCGCTGTTTGGGAGGCAACCCAAAACCCCATATTATCTTAAATTTGCATACTAGTGAAATAATAGTGTCTTAGTTTTACAGATTGAAGTGTGGAACGTGTCAAAGAGGTGCAGAATGGCGAGCAACAGACCCATTTGGCGAGTCGCCGGTGATCAATGATATTTCGCCGTTTGACTCAAGGCACCCTCTGAGCCTTGAGTCGGTAAAACTCGGCGAGCTTAGGAAGGTTTCGGCAATCTTCCTACCTGATCGGCGACCCCGATGGTCACCACCGTTTGAACATCCACAGATGCTGAGAAGTTCTGTAAAACTCGGCGAAGTAAAAATTTGTTTGGCGAAGCGCTGAATCTCCCATAAGTGAAAGCGCTATCACTAAATGGGAACGAATGGGATAAGCTACAGGCCGACACACAAAAAGGTAGTTGATTAATCACTCGAGAGCGTGGGTTGAAGATAGGCGAATTGGAATGCTAAGAAAAGATGTACAGAGCTTGATGAATCACTCGAAAATGCACGAAACACCCCCAACATACCTTCTGCTTTATGCGACATCTGTTGAAGGACTCCAACTCAAAACAACTACCTAACCAGGATTATTCTCTAGCCCTATCTCTATCTTTCTTTAATTTAACCTCTGGATTATGGTTATAAATTTGAGGACAAATAATTTTTTCGTGTGGTGGGGTGAGGCCCACACCCTTTGTGCTGATAGTTGTGCTTTGTGTATATATTTGGGTTGTTCTGTTTTAAATTGTTGCTACACTGCTTTTCTGTGGATGTTTGAGCTTGTGGCTCCGCTTATTTTTTTTATTGCAAAATGATTTTGACTATACCTATTTGATTTTAGTATCATTTTAGGTGTATTTTGTTATTTCTTGATGTTTGTCTAAAAGCCCCCCATTCTTGGGGTGTGATTTAGCAAATATGTGTTAATATTGTTGTTGGGTCTTGCTTGCTGATAGGATAGATGTATTTTAATGGTGATTTCACCTAGTGGTTGTGGTTTAATTTAATGGTTTGTAGTTGCAAATACAAAACCACCCATGTGTTTTCGGCTTGCCCGAGAGGGAGGTCGTGAAACCAAGACCGCTAGACTGATGGCCTAAGGAATGGGTCAACATGAGGTTCATCCTGAGAGGGTGATCCCTAGTCCCATATCCTTACACTCAGCTCGAGAGAGTGAGTGGGGTAAGGCGTAGGATGGCCTTCATGCAGCAAATGGGTGTCCGAGAGGAACACATTTGAAACGGGGTAAGTTGCCCGAGAGAGAACTTATTTCCTCTAAAGCTTAGCCTAGTCACTATTATCTTGAAAATTTCCTATCGAAAGCATGTACTCAACGATTTATCTCAACTTGTATTGCGGTCACACCCCAAGAACTTGTCCCCATACTTGATTTTCTTGTTATTTTTGTTGTTTTTTTTTACTACTTGTGACAAAACCCCCATTTGATATTTGACACCTTTTTGTCACCCCTTTTAATTTACACTATTTTTAATCGTTAATGTCTTTAGCTACGACTAGTTGGAACTTAATTTTATTTTTCTACTAATTCTCAAGACCACTCCTTTGGGACACGACCCAACCTTTAGTTGGGTTACTATATTATCGAAGATCTTAGACACTCGTACTGTAGGTTAGTGTTGTTGGTCACGATAAACATCAGTACCCGGAGTCGCCTTAGAAGAAACAGCAGTACCAGACCCACTAGGAGCTGCCAAGGGTGTATCTGCCAAAAAGGCATGTACAGCTGCATAGATTCTTCGGGCCCATGAAGGAATATAGGGGCCTCGGGAAGTAGTCTCCTTGTCAGAAATCTTCCTCTTGCCCTTTCCTTTATTTCCATGTGGAAGTTCTTGGCTTATCTTCTTGGGAAAATTTGACTCCCCCCTTCATTTATTGTGATATCTCGTGCTCTTTTCCGGGGTGGCATGAAAATATTGGTCTTTACCATATCTCGTGATACTCAGACTTCTCCATGCTAGACTTAACAATATGCAAGCACAACCCCACAAGATTTGATCGATTTTAATGTACAAAAATACGGGATTTTAACAATATAAACACTACATGCAAGATTTTCACAGGCATAAGTAAAAACAATTAAGATCAGAGAGGCCCAACACACATCACTAAGATAAGATCATTGCAAATGAGTACAAAATTGCTAAAAATAAATTTGGGGTTCGGAAAACCAACCTTAGATGCCGATTAAAATACTTTTGAAATGCTAAGCGGCAATGTAATCCAACTCCGAGCACCAATCAACAACTCAAATATAGTAAAAATGCAAGAAATATAGAAAATATTAAATGGGTGCGACTTTGTAAAGGTCTAAAGTGAGGGAAAGTGTAGAGTTTAAAAGTTTAAACATTTGGCCTTTTAAGAAACTGTCCAGTTCTAGCCCATTCAGTGACATTAGTCGTGGTTGCCGATCCATTCGGTGACTCGCCGAGTGGATATTTATCTCGCCGAGTTTTACTGGACCTCCAGTTAAATTGGGGGTCCAAACGGCGGACTAGATCGCAATCGCCGACTAGGTCAGTGATTCGCCAATAATTTCCTGGGCACGCCGAGTTTTACAGACTCCACTTTGAAGTTGTCTTTAGTCCAACGGCAGTCTAAGTTGGGGTCGCCAGCTTCTTCGGCGATGCGCCAACTAGACCTTTGGCTCGCCAATTTGCACTTTTCACTCACTTTCCATACTTAGACCTACACAAACAAAACACCATTATTTCTTAAAGAAAAAATAAAGTGCTAAAGCCTTGGGTTGCCTCCCAAGAAGTGCCTTATTTAACGTCATGGCACGAGGCAACTCCTCGCTCAAGTTCCATTAGTTAGGTTTGCCTCATTTTCATTAGGCCACCTCTCTTTTGGATCTGGGTAGAGAGAAGATAGCACTAGGTCCATTTGGTACCTATAGTTACCATTCATACTCATCTTTCCTATTTCAATACACAATCAAGCAAAACAAAACTAAAAATTAAGTAAGTGTAACTATAATTAACAAGAACGAAAATTCTACTTAACTACAAATCCTCAACTAACACCACTCCCCGGTAGCGGAGCCATTTTGATGTTTGCGTAATCAAGACATAACTTCTGATGCAAGTGTCTACGATCGTACAAAATAGTTTAGTAACCCAACCAAGGGTTGGGATCGTTCCCAAGAGAGTGGTTTTGAGAAGTAATAGAAAAATAAAACTTAGTTCTAACTAGTCGTAGGTAAAGATATTAACAATTAAAAACATTGTAAATTAAAGGGGGACACAAGAGTGTCAATTAACAATGGGGGCTTTTGTCACTAGTAAGTAAAAACAACAAAATAAACAAGGATTTCTAAGCAATGAGAGGGGAATCTTGGGATGTGACGGGAATACGAGTTAAGCTAGATTATTGGGTACATGCTTTCGATAGACGATTCATATAATAAATATGACTAGGCTAGGCTTTAAGGGGAATAAGCTCTCTCTCGAGCAACTTACCCCGTTTCAAGCGGGTTCCTCTCGGACACCCATTTGCCGCATGAAGAACAACCTCCGCCTTAACCCACTCACTCTCTCGAGCTCAGTGTGTGGACATGGGACTAGGGTTCACTCTCTCGAGCTGAACTTCATGTCGACCCACTCGCACTGGCCATCAATTTAGTGGTCTTAGTTTTACGACCTCTCTCTCGAGCAAGCAGAAAACACATTTATCAGAATATATTTGCAACTACAACCTCATTAAGTTCATCCACAACCACTAAACGAAATCACAATTAAACTACGATTAAACTATCAGAAAGCAAGACCCAACAATTATCTTAACCCATATTCACTAAATAACACCCCAAGAATTGGGGTTTTTAGCCACACATGTATAAGAGATAGAAATTTATACCAAATTGAGATTGCATTCAACTGGGTATGAAGATTTAGGTCTTGATACAGGCCAAAATCAAAGAACCCAAGACACCCAAATCAAAATCTTGAAGATGAAACCCTTTGGATCTTCAAGTTTTTAAAACCCTCTCAAGCTTAGAGCAAAAATATCAAAAAGTACAATTCTATATGAAAATTATAATAGTTGTTCGACACTTAAAACTACAACTCAAACTAGTATTTATAATTTTCACAGATTTGTGTTGCAGCGGATTAGTTGGCGTCGTTAGTCGAGATCGGCGATCCGCCCTTTGGTAGGTTTCATCACCGTCTTGCTCTATCCTTCAGCATCATCGTGTTTTGGATCATTGGACGACATAGTACTGCTCGGCAACACGCCGACTACTCCTTTTCACCGCCAATTTGATCCCTTCTTTCAGGGCTCAGCACACTGGAACAAAAGGTGAGAATAAGACCTTTTGGCGACTCGCTGAATGGGTTCGGCGATTCTCAGATCTTCATTTCTTCGTTCTTTCAGCTGCCTTTGTTCCTTTTTTCTAAGTAGTGTCCATGCTTTCCCTCAAACTCCAAACACCTAAAACTTAAGGGTTTTCATCAGATATTGAGACAAAATATGCATTTGAGGACACTAATTCTATCAAAAAATAGCTCTGAATGAGTCCAATTTGTGGACTCATCACTCATCATATTCATCAATGCCATCACTGTCAAAATTCATCTTCACTGCCGCTAGCACATCAACACCTAACCTTTCCTTAATGGACACCTCAGATTCTTACCCCACAATGCCATTCACCACGAATACCAATTTAAGATCACTTTCATGCTTCATAGACCTACAAATGTTAAGAGTTACCTTCTCATTATTTAATCGGAACTTCATCTACCCTCTTTCCATATCAACCAACGCACGCCCAGTAGCAAGAAATGGTCTCCCTAAGATGATGGGAACCTCAAAATCAACATCACAATGTAAGATCACAAAGTCCGCCGGAATGATGAATGACTCTTCTTTCACAAGGACATCTTGCAACACTTCAATGGGCCTCTTCAGGGTTCTATCAGCCATAAGTAAACGCATCACAACCGGTTTTGGAACTCTCAAACCCAACTTCTTATAAATAGACAATGGCATCAAACTAATGCGTGCACCCAAATACCATAAGACCTTCGCAAAGTGAAATATACCAATGGTACAAGGAATAAAGAAAGCTCCAGGATCCTCTTTCTTTTGCACAAGTGACCTAGTAGCAATAGCACTACAATGTTGCCACCTCTCATCATTTTCAAAACTGATAGCCCTCTTTTTGGTCACCGAGTCTTTCATGAATTTTGCATACCCAGGCATTTGCTCTAAAGCTTCTATCAATGGGACATTGATGGAAAGCTATTTTAACATTGCTATAAACCTGCGATATTTTCCTTCTTCAGTCTTTTTCACCAACCTTTGTGGGAAGGGAGGTGAAGGTCCAAGCATGGGAACAACTTTTTGAATCACCTTAGCTTCCTTTTCTGTAGCAATTTTCAGATCTTTAGTAACCTCAATCTCATCCTCATCATTTTCTATCATTCTCTCAACCTCAGATGGCATGGGTGGGTCGATGGTCTACTTTCCTCCGTGAGTAGTAACTGTCATACAATGCCCATCATTTTTAGAATTTTGGATGGTGTTGCTAGGAAGTGTGTCACGCTGACGTGGGTTTTACAATATTGGATAACTGACTAAACTGCTGCTCGAGTTGCTTTATTGACACTGCATGGGCATCCACCTTCTGACCAATCCCAGATTAATTATTTCGCATGTCTTTCATATTTTCATTTGTCGCATCAAACCTCTTCTTCATCTTTTGCATCATATACTCATTGTGAGTCATACTATTACCAACATCTCTATTACCATGTGGACCATAGGGCCCAACTCTCTCATTCCTATTACCATAGTTGTTTCGGTTGTAATTGTTATCACGATTGTAGTTCCCATCCCGGACATAGTTTCCCTCACGGTTGTAGTTACCATAGTTCCAACCTTAATTTCCTTGACCTAGGTGCCAATTATCCGAGTTGGAACCTTGGGTATTGGTTCGAAAAACCCGCATCTGATCATTCACCAAATTTGCATCCTCATCATAGTAACATTCCTCAACAGGCGGTGGTGGAGTTCTAGTTAGATAATTTACCGCCTTCACCTTTTCTACATTTCCACTCACATGTTTCAATACCAAGACTAGTTTTGTCCTCATTTGAGCCATCTCTTCACGAATGTCATCATTAGATTGACTTGGTGCAGTTTGGACAACAAACATGCTCCTTCCAATATTTGTCTTTCTAGTGCTCCATGCCTTATTGTTTTGGGAAATCCTCTCAAGTTTATTAGTGATATCCTCAAAAGTGCACTTACCATATGACCCTTCAGTAATAGTATCCAACACAGCCCTTTCATTGCCATCCTGTCCTCTATAGAAGTACTCCTTCAATGACTCATCATCTATGCGGTGATTCAGAACACTCCTCGTGAACCTAGTGAACGTATCCCACGAACTGCTTATGGACTCTCCAGGTAGTGTTGTAAAATTATTTAGTTTATTCTTGTGATTTAGCTTCTTGGATACCGGAAAATACCTCGTTAATAACACCTTATACAATTGGTCCCATATATAGATCGAATTATAAGGCAGTTCAGAAAACCACACAGCAACATCACTGGTCAACGACAATGGGAATACTCTCAAACCTATAACATCCATATCCCACTCTGGTCGTCCTACACAACACAGACACTTGACAATTTAGCCATGTGAATATATGGGTCTTCCGAAGGCAACCCAACAAACAACCCTCTTGCCGTAAGCATTTGTATACGGATATTGGTCAGCACAAATGTATTTCCTGGAGGTAGAAGAGGGAGAACAATAGGCCCATCTGATCCAACCGCATCATATTAAACCTTGTAGTTATCACGAAACCTCGGTGTTGGTGGATTCTACACCCTTTATGCATTTTCGATTAGATTACCAGCATGAACCTGAGCGGGCACATTAACAGCCCCAAGAGGCTGCAATTCAACTCCATCTCCTAGACCCTCTCCGATTGGATTGTTGTGTACCCCTTGATTATTTGTTTTCCTTAGCGTTCTTCTCAATTTAGGATCGTAGGGGGTCAAGGGTTCACGTCGACTCTGTGTACTTGGCATACACTAGAGTTGAACCATGTAGAAAACAACAACAAAACAAAAACGTAAAATCAGGAAATACTTGACTAAAGTTCAATAATGTAGTTAAACTTAATCTAAAAGTCGTATTCCCCGGTAGTGGCGCTAAAATTTGATACGCTCAAATTACACCTCTCTTAGAGAAGCATAAGCGATTGTTACAAGTAAATAATCCAACCTTCGGTTGGGGTCGATCCCACGAGAAATATGGTTTAGACTTAAACTTAACTCACAATTACCTCTTTTTAGTCAAACTATTTCTGAGAAAAGTAACAGGGGGTTTGTTGTAAATAAGTAACATAGTGGTTATTAGAATGATTAAGTAACAAGTAAACAAGATTCACAATTTGAGTTATCAATATAAGATGGAAACCAGGGTATTTGTGTTTCCCGCAAGCTCTTAACGCAGTAATCCTAATAACAGTAATCCTATCCTAGTGTTTGACATGCACAACTGATAAGTTATGTATCCCTATGTGATTAGTAATCTTAGCAAGGACTTTCACTCGCGACTTGGTAAATCTACGAATCTGTGTTTTACTAACCCTTACCTTCACCCCAGATTAGTCATCGTGTCAATTTAGTTGGGTTTACACCCTCACTTTGATTGATTAAAGTCAGACTATTAGATAGCAACAAATCCTTAACCAAATCTCTGTTGTTTAATCATTTTCTCATTCATTGCCCTCTTGGTAAGGAAAGTAGGAACGAGGCGAGTTTTAGCGTTGGGCACCGTTAAAAACACTTCTAAACAAAAGGATTAACAATACATGTATAAACATTATTCAAGAATTACTTAGTTATTATTCATACATTGTTACTTGCTCATGGTTCCCACAACCCTAGTTGTGGATTTAGCTATTCATGCTTGAGAGTTCACAATTCATAATTAGGTTAAAAGAATGCATGAACTTACAATGAGAATAGATGAAAACCAAAATCTTGAATTGAAATTCAAAGTGAAATTTGCATAAACCAACTTCCAGAATGTAAATAGCAAAATGTTTGCAAAATAATTCCCAAAAACCCTAAAACTAAAAGTATACAATAATTTCTAACTCCCAAAAATGGAAATTACAACTAAATTTAATTGAAAACAAAACCTAAACTAACTAGGAAAGGAAAATAAGGAAAATCAGTTCACACGCGGTTTCTGTCGACGCCTCGACATACGGACCGTGGGTCAACCTACAGTCCGTGGTCTCCTTCCGTGGATCAACACTTGGACAATATTTCAGGGCCTTTAGATAACGGTTGGACCTACGATCCGTGGACTGGACTACGATCTGTCGCCTGCCTCCGTGGTTCAGGTACTGGAACCTCTAATTCTCTCATCTCATCGATGGATGTGCAGGACGAGTCGTCACTCGACCTACGGTGCGTCATTGCTTCCATGGTTCGACAATTGGTCTGATTTCCCTAAACTTTCACCTATGTTGGACCACCTACGGGCCGTCACTGGACCTATGGTTCGTGGTTGGCTCCGTCACCAGCCACTTCTGCAGTTTTAAACTCTTATCTCAATCAACCACATCTGTACTTATTTCCTGCAAGAATTACATAAAACCATTATTTCCAACAACGAAATAGCCCAAGACACACACAAAATCTAAGTGAAACGCATCAAAAATACCGTAAACTCAGGGTATATCACCTATCCAAAGCCCCCCTCTATATTATTCTTAAAACATCATTCTAGTTTTTGTTGCTTCTTTAAGACAATTTTTATTTTGCTATGTTTTGTGACTATTGGATATTTTTGTGGAGCTGCATGAGCTTAAAACCTGGTGCATCTTGTTTTGGTTGATTATTTGTTCTTGCCTTGTGTTGTGTTTTTGTATCTTATTTGGATGGCTAATATCCTCAAATTTTCATTGATATCTGCTTCTACTGCCTAGGTGCTGCCATTTTAGGCTATGAGTGGTTATTATGGTGTTGTTTTGGTGCTTTACTCTTCTTTTTGATATATCAAAAGGGGGAAGTTTGTTTGTTTTGTTGTTTTGCTGATCTAGGTATATTTGTCAACATAAAAGGGGAAAAATTCATGATTTAGAAACGCCTTCAAAATTGCTTTTGATGATGACAACAGAACCTGGTTCACAGACCAAGGATGAAATTTCAAAATGAGAGAAGCGGGAAGGAGTTGACTCAGTAAATATAAAAAAGGAAGAATTTTGTTTTAAATAGAAATTCTAGTCCAAAGAGGAAAACATTAATAACGCGGACGAGTCCAACGCAAAGAAGGAAAAGAGGCACACAAGTTTAAAAAGGAAAATGATTTGTATTCAAGGAAAACTAATTTCTTTCCTTATACAAATTGGTCAAGCTAAATTCAATCCCTTTAAAAGAACAAGGCAAAAACACGAACACATGTGTCTTGGACAATTCAAAAACAGAGAGTTAACAAGTGCGAGGACAAAAACTATTCAGAGAGGTCAACAACGTAGAAGAAAGAAATACTAGAGTTAGGATTCTTTATGTAGAGTTGAGTTGAGTGAATTGTATTAAGAAGCAAGTTTGACTTCTTGGAGAGTTGAGTGGAGAGAATTGTAATAAGAAGTCAGTTTGACTTCTTGGAGAGTTGAGTGGAGAGAATTGTAACAAGCAGCGAGTTTGACTTCTTAAGAGCAAAGTGAGTTCATTGATTATTAAGTAGTAATCGTGAATGAAGTGTTGAAGAATAATAAAACTGTGTTTTTTCCTTCTTAGAGTGAGGAAGGTTTTCACGAGAAATTATTGTTTTCTTATTAGTGCTCTTTCTTAGGGAAACGTACAAGAACCTAGTTCTTGCACTAGGCGTAAGGTTTCTTCACTCTATTATCGTATGAGACATTTATTACTTCAGATTCTCTTTTACTATATTTCTATTGTGTTGTATGTATGTCAAGTGACTGTGTAGGACCTCTCGGGGTCCTATACGTCATGTCACATCTAGGGTATACTTTGGATCGTGACAATCTGTAAGAATATTAAAATGAATTATATTAGATATTGAAGAAGAGCAAGTTTGAGGATATACATTCTAGAAACATAATCTGAAATCGAAACTACAACATATAACATCATAGACATCATTTATTAAAGAGAAAAGACATAAAGTAACACCTGAACTTGTCCCAAATTTTCAAAAAAACATCTTAACTATGTTGTCGTGCTATTACCCCACTAAATAATCTTGACCTGATATTATTACATCATTTTTTGTCCACCTGCATAGAGTGTGTGTGCAACCTCTCAAAGAGAGAGAGCAGCCTAAAATAAGTAATATAATTTTATTTTTACAAGCATTTTATTATAAAATATATTTTCTTATTTTTTTTATTTTAACTTTTTTTCCTTTTTATTTTTTTCTTTCTTTCTTCGTTCTTCTTCAAAAATCCATTGAAACTTCTCACTTTTAATGTCATCATGTTTACCACAACTTCATCTTCTTCTTTTTTTACTACTATTAGTTTTATAACTCTCTTTAATTTTAAAACTTTATCTAAATAATTTTTTTACATTTCGAACAATATGATAAACCCATTAGATTTTAAGATGATTAGGAAGTATCATATAATTTTTTTATCCGATTTCAATTAAGTTCTTTCAATTTTCGGGAAATTCATTGATTCTTTTAAAATTATCATTTCTAATTTTGAAGTTATATGAAAATGAATTGATGATACCTTCAAAATTTTAAATGTTCTTATAAAAATAATTAGTTTTGATATCCATAATTCAATTAAGTCTAGAAAATAGTATGAATTCTTTTTTATAAAAAAAGTACTGAAATAAAGAATTTGACTGGAGAAGAAGAAGAAGAAAAAGGAAAGAAACAATGGGAGAGGGGTTCAACTTGACGTGGGTGGGTGAGGAAAAAGAAAGAAAATAGAGGGATGGATCACTTGAAAGTGGTGGGTGGAAGATGATGTGAATTTAAAATGAAATCAAAATTAAAATAAGTCAAAAAGTAAGAGAGAAATGAAGAAAAAACTTAAAATGAAAAAAAAAATACATTTTAAATTAAATTAACACGTGTCATGTAATTATTCGTGTGTGAACATAGTTGCTTCTTAAAATCTGGGGTTGATCGAAAAATGATATAATAATATTTGTTCAAAATTGTTTAGTGGGGTAATAAGATGGTTGCAAAGTTAAGGTGTCTTTTTGAAAATCCATGACAACTTCATTGGTGACTTTATGTCTTTTCTCTTTATTAAAATACTAGATAATTGAAAGCCCGTTCATGGGCCTAATATAATTAATTATTTTTTCAATTCTAGTTTTAAAAAAATTACCTAAATTCAGATTTTATTTTATTATAATTTCAAAAAATTTCTACCATTTCAAAAATTTATAAAAATCCCCTTTCATATACATCCCTATCCTCTGTCAGATACATCACTATCTCTTCTCGGAGACATCCTTATCCTCTCTCGAATACATCTTCACCCCCTCTTTAATACATTTCTATCCTCTCTTGGATACATCTCTCCCCTCTCGAATACATCCATATTCCCTCTCGGATTCATCTGTGAGCTATGTATCTGCAAGTTTCTTGAAAAGCAATGTATCACGACCGAGGTATTTGTATGTCTGCTGATGTATCCGAAATTTTTTAATTCTAAGATTTTTGTAATTTGCAAAAGAATAGAGATATAATGTAATTAGCTCTTAACACTATGAAAATTTATATAATTTTTACTTTAATTTATGTGACATATTTTTCTTTGTAGCCAATTTCAAAAGAATGATGTATTAATATATTTAATAATATTTTGACTTTAAAATATTCATTTTATTCTTAGTAAGATGATTTATAGTCATATGAACATATATGGTTTGTTTTAGACCACAAGTATTAAAAGTGTTTTTTTTTTTAAATCTTCATGTTAAGTCAATGTTGTGAGTACAAACTTTAGATCAATTTTATATTTATAAAATTTATGTTTTTCTAACTATTTTGCCTTTTAACAAAATATAAAATGAAAATACTAAAGCTTTTTCACAATTATTTTTTATAGTATTTTTTTTATCAATATTATGTCGATAATAACCAAAATTTTAATATAAATAAGGTAATAAAGTAACTTAATTTTGAAATTCAAGTATTGATACCAATTGAGAAAACATTTGTTTTTAAGTTGCAAAGCATTCATAATCTAATATATAATATACTCCTTACTCTCGGCGAATAACACTAATTTATCATAATTCAAGATTGCAAGAAGTAGAAATCAAGACTAAAAAGTACAACTCACTACTATATGAAGGTCAATCCGTAGTTTAGCTATTGGGGAAGTTTCCTAAGTATATGATATATAATTCTATGTCAAATTAATTTTTGATCACATATATTTATACTATTTCAAAATTTATCCCGTTAATTGGTTATGTGTTTTCTTAAACTACAATTATGTAGTCATTATTTTGTCATTTTTTTAGTTCTTACATTTACAACTCTATCTTTTTTTTTATCTCTTTAGAATTGTGATAAATTTTTTTCTTATTTAAGTCACAATTTTCTAAGATAAAATAAATATTATTTTGGAGATAAAATAAGTTAAATAAAACTATATGAATACTTATGTTTAAAAAACATTATATATAATTTAAAAGGAAATTACATACATGGAAGAATGTAGGATTATACTGAATATGTTGTAGTAGTAATAAAGGGAAAAATGTCACGACCTAGGCCGTCGTGATTGACACCCACACTAACCCTCCGATGGAAAAACCATTAATACTAATTAGCTAACCAAGAACTACACAACTTAATCAAAACTAAGACATTTAAAGATACAAACACAGGTTTAAATGCTAAAGGAAAAATAGGGAGTTCCCATAAACTCCAAAAGTCTAACCAAACAAATAACTAAACATTGCGGAAATTATTCCCTACAACATGAAAGTCAATGTACCAAAACTCTAACAAGAAACCATAAGTCTAAAGGAATGGGTACAACCCAATTAAACATATGAATAACTAACTAGAAAGTCTGAGTCCAAAAAGAAATGGACTAAAACATAGAGAACTGTTGGCAGCCTAGAAGAACTGGCTCACCCTTGAATTCGAATTGATCACTTGTCTTCTAAACGAGGTTTGTCAATAGCCGCTTGAAGACATGCCCTGTACTCAACAAAGAAAGAGCAAGTGCATTATCAGTACACAACCACAATATACTGGTAGGATCACGTGGCTATCCCAATAGATGAAACATATACAAGTAATCACAACTTAATAAAACATGCATATACTGAACATATACAATATTAGTCATCATATCAGGATAAACGAACAATTTCACATCCTTAAAATACATCTACATGACAAGTCAATGGTCTTCTCATGGAACCCACACCCAAACTGTTAGTGTACCGGTACGTGGCACCCGATCCAAGTTAGTGTGCCAGACGTGACACCCGATCCCATATATGCGCCAGAACGTGGTACCCGATCCAAGTTAGTTTTTTGGAATGTAACACCCGATCCATTCAACAAGCCACAATCACAATCACAATGTATATTATAATACTCATACAATCAAGTGTTGATTCATGGCAAATAATCATTCGTTCATACTCATTTACGATTAGTGTGATTAATAATGCAACATTCACATACATACATGCAATAAAATAAAGTAATTACTAACATACATCACACCAACATGAAATGACAACCATCACCTACCTCGAACAAAGCTTGAACCCTCCTAAAAAAATGATTCTTCCCTTTCCGGATTCTTTCCGCTTGCTCTAGGTCTACAAACAACCAAATCAATACGGGGGATCAATAATTAAGGTCTAATTTACCCGGATTATGACAAACCCAATAACCCAAGACCCAAATTATGATCCTAATGTGCAGCTAGAGCATTTTCCCACAATCCAAAACAGTTCAAAACCCTCCTCCAACAATAATTACCATGAACTTACATTCTACGGATCGAAAAACGGATTTGGGGAGTAAAAATCTTAACTTTAGCCTCAAGAATGGTGAAAATTGTCAAGAAGTCGCCATGGTTCGTCTCTAAACTCTTAAGAATGAAATTTGCAGAACAATGGCATTTTTGGGGTTTATTTTTTACTTAAGTCGCGATTGGCCTGCAATGGCGGCCACTATCCTGCCACAGGGGCCCTGCCCAAGCGGAATAAATCTCGCCCTGGCGCCTTACACGGAGACAGAACCTCGATATTAGATTTTCCAACCTCCATTTCACAACACACCTTCATCCCGTGACACTCACAAACTACTCTCTCACGCTAAGATCAATTTCGGGAGTTCTACTCGCCCGAATTCAATTCTGTAAAGTCGTACGGGTTCCTTAACGTCTTAGCTATCCACTCATGTAATCAAATTCATTAATAGATCTCTCATTCGCTACCAGATCTTCCTAGACTTCACAGACTCTGATTTCGTCCAAATCTGGACTAGGCTAGGAAATTTCAAGTTACTACCAAAAAGTTTTCTGACCCAAAAATTTTCCCCAAAGGCTTTTCTATAATGACGGGAACAAGTCGTAACAAAAAAGGTCTGAAATATATTCCCAAACTTTGAACATGACCTTTTACCCCCCTGAACTATTTAATAGTGTATTTTAAAGGTATATATGTGTCCACGTGGACATCATAAATATTGCATCATTATAAATAGTAACTTGTCCACGTGGGCACATATATACCTTTAAAATACACTATTAAATAGTGCAGCGGGTAATAGGTCCTCCTCGAAATTTGGGATTGTTCCAGTAATTTCGATCAAAGTTTGAATATATTTTGAACCCTTTTCCCTAGTAATAAACATAGATGAACGATTGGAATTGTCAAGAGTATAAAGGTATAAATATTTTTCACATTATTATCATTATAATCAAACAAACACAAATTGATTTTTAAAAATAAAATAAAATGAATTTGTGGGGCCACACATGAAACAAAATTTTTTGTGACTCTTGAAAAGGAAATTTGGATTCTTCTAGAAAATTATTTTGACCATTAATTATACAATTATAAATTTATAATTTTGCCCATAAATAATGTTTAAAATTACAAAATTGCCATTGATCATCCTAATCATGACTCTTCTATGGAGATAAGTGATACATGTATGGCATTTGTTGCCAATTGTCACAACTTTATGAGAAATTTAATATATTAATTAATTAATCACTTTTAGTTTACTAAGTATATATTTGTATGATTTGTATACATGTAGTCTTATTGTGGAAAATTTATTTCTTTAATTACGTAACAAAAATACCACGTTACTTCTAAGAGCTTTAACTGAAGACACATACAGTGATGTGATACACATAGCTTTTTTAACTTGAGAAAAGTACTATAGATCTATTAGCTTAAAACTTTTAGAATTAAAGAAAATGTAATCAAAGGAATCATCATATCCACGGACAATGGACAAAAATAATTACACCATTAGTTCATTTTTAGAAATACTTATTTCTCTTAATATATTCACTTTTTATTAATATTTATATAATAATAAAAAAGAGTATGATATGATAACTCGAACTCTAAATTAATTATAGGAGTTTGTTTAGGATTCTTCTTTGGTTGCCAAAGATAAGAAGATTTTTTCACCGCTTTAGTGTCCTGATTATTTTCACCTTGTTCTCCATCAACACCATTGAAGCAATTTGAGATAATCATCAATTGTAACTTTTTGCTCCTTTTTTTTTCTTTTTAAAATCTAAATTAATTAATCTCATAAAAAAATTATTCAGAACTTATCAAGTCTTCTTTCTAACATGAAAAAGATTTTGGATAGGTGCTTCCATTGCTTCAGACTATGTTTTCTCTTCTTAGTTATTTCAATCGACAATACAAAAAATTAATTTTAAACAAACCTTGATCCATATACCTTCATATGTATTCCAAATTATTCAAGATACTCAAACCAATTTATTTAAGTAATACTCAAATTGAAGTCGATAGTAAAAATAATATTTGAGAGTTATTTCAAAAAAAAATATCTTAAATCTGTAGAATGTGTTTTAAAAAAGAAAAAGAAAAAGAGAAGCTAAAAAATCATTAATTTTTAAATATAAAAATATAATAATTAAATTAAGATAAATAAATATTTCTAAAATTGAAGTGACGGTATAATTTTCTCGTCGACTGTCAGTTGATAGTAGTTAATCTCTTAATTTTTACTTTCTTTGTTACATATCTCTTACGTCATTCCATCGATGCCCTTCAATAACACTTCTTATCTATTACATAATATCATATGTGCTAATATAAAAGGTTAACCAAGAAGCATGATGATGAACACAATATAATATGCAATAAGTAAACGAGCTTATGGATTTTCCCTGAGTTCAAGGACGTATACAACCCTTTTCCAATCTCAAACAAATAAAAAAACTTAGACTCTTGGCTTTTGAATACCGTACCATGATTTCTTTGTCAAATAACATAGAAACTATCTCATAGGCTTTGAAGATAAAGAGGGCGTGACAAAATTCCCTTTATATTTGACATGCGGTTTATTTTGATGGAAACTAGATTCATAGGCCTTTATTTTTATGGGTGCCAAAATTTCCAACTCCCCGAAAGATATGCTCGTTCAAAATTTTACCATACTCATGATCACTTGAATAACTCCTCCATAATGAACACTTTAACTTGAAATATTATTAAAGTCTCATTTTGGCCTCAACCTTGAGTCTAACACTTAAAATGACTTAATGAGAGGGTTCCTAGGTATAGTTACCAATTTGTAACTTTATTATCCCGATATCACACTAATTTGTCGCTATTTACAAGTTAAACATTGTATTAGAAGGTATAGGGTGTAACAATGATTATTCAAATGATGTTTTCACGGTACAAAGTTTTAAAAGTTAATTACTTTTGGAACACTGATTAAAGCTTGATTAGTGATTAAAAAAGTGATAATGTGCACATTTCATTCCATTTTAAATTATTTAAACCCCATTAATTCTTTGGATTAGTTGTTCGATTCTCTTTTTATATGATGTTTAGTTTGACACAAAATTTTAAGAAAGAAATAAAGTTTTTTGAAGTTTGTGGTATGATGAAAATAGTGATTGGTGTGCCTATAAAATTGTTTTAATATAATTAAAATAATAATTTTAAAATTAATTTTTTTCCAACTTGAGAAAGTTAACACTTTTTATGAGACAAACTTAAAAACACATTATCTAAATTAAAATTGAGTGGGTAATTGCCAATTTTTTTTTTTCATTCTCGATCTAATTTTTTCTATTAGCTAGAAATTTTTAGTGGTTAAGCTCGTTCCAATACACATGGAAAATAAAGGTTGAGCCATTTGTTCCTTTTTTTTGTTGTCACATTCATATGACTTCATTTCTTTGTTTTTTTTTTTCTTTCCACTTAGCTTTTTGCTCTTACTTTTTCCAACAATTTTATGAGTTGTGACAAGGCAGATGGTAGAGACTTGTGGTTGACAAATGCCAAAGCTGAGTATGTAAACATTATGATTTTGTTGGAATTATGGTGAGTTATGATTTTGATTATTAACAAATATAATGGCTTAGTGCCTTAAGTTAATTTTTATATAGTGTTTGACACTTCATTCTGGCGGAAATAAGATTACATTCGCGTAAAATATTTATTTTATAAAACTTGAGTCTTGACCTATCAGATGACTAAATTGATATAAAAATCCTGCCAAGATTATTATCTTTATTACTAATTTATGGACACGTGCGAGTGTATCTTATAATAACTGTTACTCTCTCCGTTTCAAAGAGAATGATATAGTTTGACTTGCCACAAAGATTAAGAAAATAAAGATGATTTTTCAATTTTGTGGTTCTAAATTAAAGTTATGAAAAATGTACCAAAATTCCCTTTAACCTTGTGGTCTTAAACATGTTACGTAGAAAACTGAAATTAAATTGTTGCCAAAAAAAGAAAATAGGTCATTCTTTTTTGTAAAGCAGAACATTCCTTTTTAAACGGACAGAGTATGAGTTCTGAATATAAAGTTTTAACTATGTCTACATTTCAAGACTATTTATTTGACAAGAGAGTTGCTCGGATGGTAAACACCCTTCACTTTAAATTCTACAATTGTGAGTTTGAGCTACCAAGGGACTAAAAAGATGAAATTCTTTAGGAGGAAAAAAAGAGACTAATTATTTGAAATGTAAAATAGAAAATTAAAGGGTAAAAAACTTTTGTTAATCGATTGAAGTTAGGATATAGTGTTTTTGTAACTCAATATTGCGTGTTAAGGATTTTAATTTATTACGAACACTTCAAAGCTAAAAATGCATATTAAAAATAAATCCAAAATAAAATCTAAGTAAAAAATAATGTACCTTTTTATAGATATAGAAATTGGCCAATCAATAAAGGAATTGAACTTACACCCAATTTTTTTTTTTAAAAATGGAAGTATCTTGTGCCTCCTAAACTTGTGTTCCTAATTTACTACCGTTCAAAAATATTATTGATATTTAAGAATAATAGGATGGAAATTTTTATTAATTGTATTTAGAGGTAACTGGAATATATAATTGAGTCCGTGCTAGCACAGACCCAGTAACTATTTAAAAAATAAGTTTTGTTGTAGATAATATTTTTGCAATTATTATTAAATATTTGATTCTATGACAATAAAATTTGCAAAAATAGCTTTCAGCAATAGTTTTGCACAATAAATTATGACAATTTATCATAATTTTATGTTCAAAATTTTGTGATCCGTTAAAATTTGTGATTAAATATTTAAAGATTTGTTAAACTTTTTCCATAAATCCTTATGATTCGTTAGGATTTATGACAAGCCAAGTTTCAAATACAAATTTAAATTTGTTGATAATTATTTTATTTTACAAAACTGCATATTATAAAATATTAAAAAGTTGCAGTAATCATTATTTGTGAAAATAATACATGGATAAATTATGATGAAATTTGTATGTCATACATGTGTTAGTTATGAAAGATTCAATTATTAATTTTAGTTATTCCATCCTTTATAATGCATAAAATAATATATAGTTTTTTTTCCAATTTATTTGGTATAAAACAACTTGAACCAAAAATGTCACTTAATATTTTTTCCTCTTTTCTCTCTCAAGAAAAAAACCCTAACCAGTATTGATTGATATCACCAGAATGGCTAATACGGCCGCCGGTCAGCCTTCTTCTAGTGCTGGTCCGGCATTACCACTGTCACATGAGTACTCTTTCCCACTACAAGCTTCCATATGTTCAAATTTGATTAATCCTAAAACTAATGATCCTACATGTTTGCCTACCATCAGTAAGAAGAGTTTACCCATGTTAGGTCAATTTGTTGATATTCTTAAAGCAAATAATGGAACAGGTACTAATAGCTCAACAAAGAACCCAATTCTGATTAAGAAGCTCTGTTACAATAAAGGATTACCAAGGGTGGTTTGGACTGAGGAAGAAGTGGAAAGAATGATTATTATTGAGAACCTACAATATGCGGTGGTTAGTAAATTTTCATATAGATGGCCAGAAATCTAGGAACTTCGTAATCAAATTCCCAAACAATGTTATGTAAAAGGAGATTACAAGATTGGTTTTCTAAGGAATAGATACATATTAATGAGGTTTAGTAGGCAGGAGGATTTTATCAACATGATGTCTAAACCTAATTAGTACATTCTCTCTAAGGATGATTACTCCTATGTGATGAGACCTTTGATTTGTGATGCTAAATTTAATGTAGAGGAGGAAACAACAGAAGCGATGGCATTGATTTCCTTTCTAGATTTAAAACCAACCTTTTTTGTTAAGGAATCCATATTTTCATTAGCTTCAGCAATAAGGAAACCACTACACTTGTACATGACTACTATATATAAGACTCGACCTAGCTGTGCTAGGGTCAAGGTGCAGGTGGACTTACTTGCAGATTTTCCTAAGTATGTAGAACTTGAAGTGTTGAATGCAGAAAATAAAACGTCTAGGGTGGAGAAAATTCATATTCAATATGACATGGTTCCAAAATATTTGACATGTTGAAATTGAATGTAGGGTACTTCACCCTGAATTTAGAAAGCCAGTGCAAGAATAACACCAGGAAGAACAGACGAGGAAATATAAATATGTGCAATCATATGAAGCTGTAATAAGGGTTGATAGACAATTTAGGGAGTGGCTTCTTACTAGTAAAATAGTCTCCAAACACAAAAATAAAGAACGGTAATAAGGGTGGATAGACAATTCAGGAAGTGGCTTCTTCTTAGTAAGTCTAATCCAATGGAAAAGTTGCATGAGTTAGTCTCACATCATTGTCTGCATGAGGATCCTGAAATGTCATCCACAGAAGTTACAATAACAGAGTAGGGGCCAGAGGTAGAGGATAGAGAAGAAAAGGAAAATTACTCAAACATGCAACAACTCAGTAAAGTAGTTGGTCTATCACCTAGAGTGATATCAAAAGTGACAAAAATCAAGGAGAAAGGAGAGACAACTACTACTTTGCCTCCAATAATTCAAATTATGAGGGTGGTGAAATCTAGTTTTAAAGGAGAGTTATAAATCACTATTCTGGAACATTAGGTCTGTTAGAACACAACATTCCTTTCATAAGGTACAAATTCTTCATAGACATCACAAGTTTATGATGATTGTTTTGATAGAGCCATTTCAAAATTTTAGACAGATACAAAGGTACAAAAGAAGATTAGGGATGCAATATGTCAATTATAATGTAAATGGAAAGATATCGATATTTGTTAATCAACATATTCAATTAGAGATTGTTTCACACTCAAATGAGTAGTTGACATTACATCTCACTTTGGAAGATGGTACTCATATTCTAGCTACTATGGTCTATGCTAAATGTTCAAGCCTTGAGAGATTAGGTCTTTGACAATATGTTTTTAACAATAAGTCATAAGTATTCCATGCCTTGGATGGTTGGAGGTGATTTCAATGTGATTCTACAGGATGAAGAAAAGATTGGTGGATTACCTGTTTATCCACATGAATATGAGGACTTTTCCATCCATATTCATTCATGTGATCTCTTTGATATTAATTTTTCAGGAAATACTTTTACCTAGTGGAACGGTAGGGTGGATGAAAAATGTGTTTTCTAGAGATTAGATAGGATTGTTGTTAATCAATCATGTTTTGACTTGTATGGAAACATTGGAGTGCAACATCTTGCTAGAACAGGCTCTGATCATGCTAAATTATTCCTTTCTTATGGGGTGGGCTATCACGCCCCAAGCCTACACTCTGGCCAGGACTGGCACTCGAGAACCATTACTGGCCCCAAATGAAACCTTGGTCTGACTTACTACTCAGCGAAAATCTTACTTATGATAAAAATACTTCAAAAAGTAAACTGAACTGGTTAATAGATAACTTAGAATGTATTAAATGATATTCAACTTAGCCAATAATAAGATAATGACAAATGAACTAACTAATGGTCTATGAAGCCTCTAGAATTATGAAGGATGTCGGGACAAGACCCCGATCATCCTAATAATTGAAAACTACAAAAGCATTGTAAATAGGGATCCTCCGGAAAGCAAAGAGGCTCACCACAAGACTCTGAATGCTCAACTGGATCAACGAAGCGCTGATTGCTGATCCTGGTAACCTATATCTGCATCATAACAATGATGCATGCCAAATGGCGTCAGTACATTGAATGTACGAGCATGCAGGGGTAATTATAAAACAAGATAAGCTTGAAAAGGGAACTGAAAGAACAAAACTGGTTTCAACTCAACTCAACTGAACTGAACTCATTTCAATATAAAGCAATCATATAAATGCAATATAAAGAAAAGCTTTTAAAACATGGATAACAACTCTATGTATTTAGAAATACTATAGTAACTCTGTATATATGCAAAAACAATATAATCTCTTGATGTATATAAAAATACAAGTAACTCTGTGTATATAATAATACAAAATACTTTTGTGGGAGTTTCTCTAACCGACAACCATCACGTAAGAGCTATTGTGATGATACAACATTTTGCCTCACGCTGCCAGGGCCGTCCTATACCTTGCCGAGGGTATAGAACCTGACTATTAAGTGGATCGACTAGTCTATGGTAAAAAGCACTAAGGATTCATCTAAAAAGTATGACCTTTTTCTACCCATGGTGACTACATGGTTTATGTGGGCTGAGAGTTGTCTGAACTCTCCCCCATATCGGTGCTCAATACTACTCCCAAAATATACTAGCTCATCTGTTTAAAAACATAACTTTGTGGTTTGAGATAATTACTCAAAAACTACCCCAAAGGCTCTCTTGGAAATCAATGTTTCCTCTCTTGCTTAGTTGTGAAAGCATTTATTCTTTACTGAAAACTAGCTCAAAGGCTCCTTTGGAAATATCAGTTTCCTTTCTTATTTAAATATGAAAACATTTTACTCTTTGGGAATACATAGTCCCCATATACTCTTTTGAAGAAATGAACTTCAACCCTTACTCTTTACTCAACTCAAAACTCAAGTCTTGAAATAAAGTTAAGACATTTGTAAAAGACCTTTGGAAAACTCTATGAACTTCTCTTGACATGTCTCTTAACTTTTCATGAATTGAATTTTGGATTCAAGGCTTATGATCTCATGTTATGGATAATTTCATGTTATTTAGACGTACCTTAGAGTGTAGAAATCGACTAGAAAACACAGGTAAGTTACAAGGGAACTCGTACGGAAAGAAGTGGGAAAGGAAAGGGGACCTAGCGTCCCTAGCACTCTCAGTGGCGCGGGACTCCAGCCCCAGAACTACAGAAGCTAGGTTGGGCACATTAGCTTGCGCGGAGTCACAGAGCCCAAATAACAGACCGCTATGTGGGGTGCTCTGACTGGCGCGGAACCCCACCCCCATTCCCCAGAAAATCCTAAATTTTCTTGATTGTTTTTTGACTCTAAACCCTCTAGATTCTAATGGTTCCTTCCCCAATCACTTAAATTCGACTACTTAATCAAAATATGCAAGAATCTACTCAAAACGACATCTAATTTCATGAATTTAAATCAACAACTCCTCAACAAATTCAACAATCAACAACCTAATAGAAACTTCAACCAAATCCATCAAGAACTGAATTTCTATACTTTCAAGAACATAATTTCGCTGAATTAAATCATAATTGGTGAACGAACCCAATGCTATGTGATCCCACATACCTCGTAAGGATCAACCCTTGGCGAAATCATAAGCAAATCTTTAAGAACTTGGTGATTCCTTGCTTCTTCTTCTCTTTTCACCTCTTCTTTCCTCTTCTCTCAAAACCTTAACTTATTTTGATAAAGCATAAACTGAATCCAATCAGTTTAGACCCCAACTTAATTAGCAAAAACGAATTTAATTAATTTGTCAATGAAAAGACCATAATACCCTTCTAAAATCTGGTTTTGACTTTTTTTATCTAGACATTCCAACTTCAAATGGGCATGTCTCACTCATACGAACTCGAAATTGAGCGAACTCGGCGCGTTGGAAAGATAATTCAAAGATCTTTCCTACGGTATCTTGTATCACACCTAATCCATCTTGAGGTAGGAGTTATGGTCGTCTGAATTTGACCTAAAGCTCATACTTAGCTTAACTTTGTCAAACTTTCCAAATTTGATTATTTCCAAAAACGGTTTCTTTCTAATTCTAGTTATTTCTAGTTCTTTCAAATAACAAGGTGTTACAATATCTCCCCCTCGGGAAAATTCGTCCTCGAATGAGATTACTCTTAGTAGGCTAAGGTGTAACATTTATCATCTAGCTCAAACACTCAACAAGCAAAAATGTAAATACAACATGCCAACTTAAAATAAACGCCAAGAAAGGATACTACCTTAATTTGGAACTTCTCTGGATTCGAAGAGATGTGGGTATCTCTTCTTCATATCTTCCTTAGCTTCCCAAGTAGCTTCCTCAACAAACTGATTTCTCCAAATAACTTTGACTGATGCTACTTCCTTGGTCCTCAACTTGCGAACTTGGCAGTCTAGAATCTGAACAAGAATGTCCTCATAAGACAAGCTATCCTTAATACCAATATCTTCAGTAGGTATGATAAGTGAAGGATCTCCCATGCACTTCTTCAACATGGAAATATGAAATACTAGATGGACTGCTGCTAACTCTTGTGGTAGCTCCAACTCATAAGTTACATTACCAATCATTTTGGATATTTTGTAAGGGCCAATATACCGGGGACTAAGATTCCCCTTCTTACCAAATCTCGTAACACCCTTCATGGGTGAAAATTTCAAGTATACCCAATCATCTACATCAAACTCTAACTCCCTCCTCCAAACATCAGTGTAGGATTTCTGACGACTATGCGCTGTTTTCAACCTTTCTTGAATAACTTTCACTTTCTCCATAGCTTGATGAACTATATCTAGTCCTATCAACCCACTTCACCAACTTCAAACCATTCAATAGGAGATCTGCATCGCCTCCCAAAAAGAGCTTCATAAGGAGCCATCTGGATGCTAGAGTGGTAACTATTGTTGTATGCAAACTCAATGAGAGGTAGATGATTATCTCAATTACCCATGAAATCAATCACACAGGCCCTCAACATATCTTCTAGAGTCGGAATAGTGTGCTCTACTTGACTATCTGTTTGAGGATAAAAAGCAGTACCTAAGTTCACCTTTGAACCCAAGCCTTTCTAGAATGACTTCCAAAACTGTGCGATAAATTGTGCATTTCTATCTGAAATAATGGAAACCGAAACTCCATGAAGTCTCACTACCTCTTGAATGTACATCTTCGCATAATCCTCTGCTGAATGGGTAGTCTTTACCGGCAAAAAGTGGGCTAATTTAGTTATCCTATCAACAATCACCCAAATAGAATCATGTTGCCTGCGAGACTATGGCAAGCCAGTAATGAAATCCATATTGATCATCTCCCACTTCCATTCCAAAAGTTCTATATTCTGAGCCATACCACTGGGCCTTTGGTGCTCTACTTTAAATTGTTGACAATTCGGGCATTTAGCAAAAAACTCAACAATACCTTTCTTCATACTATTCCACCAATATACTTCCCTCAAATCACGATACATTTTTGTGGAACCCGGATGGATAGAATATCTGGAGCTATGAGCTTCCTCCATTATCCTCTCTTGGAGTTCATCCACCCTTGGTACACACAATCTACCTTGATATCTCAATACACCATCTCCCCTATTTTCAAACACCATCACTTTTTTCTTATGAACATTTCCCTTTAATTCAAGAAAAATAGGATCTTGGTCTTGCTTTTCTTTCACTTCTGATACTAATGATGATTCAGCCCTATTTTTCACCACTTCCCCTCCTTCTATGGAATCCATTTATCAAACTCATAATCGTGCAAGTCTATGCACATCTTTTGCTAACTCTTTCTTTTCTTCCTCAACATGGGTAATACTACCCATAGACAACCTGCTCAAGGCATCAACAACAACATTAGACTTACCTGGGTGATAGAGGTTACTCATATCATAATCTTTAAGTAACTCTAACCACCTCTTCTGTCTGAGATTAAGCTCTTTCTGACTAAACAAATACTAAAGACTCCTATGATCGGTGAACACATCTACATGCACACAATAAAGATAATGATGCCATATTTTCAAAGAAAAAACTATGACTGCCAACACTAGATCATGGGTTGGGTAATTCTTCTCGTGAACTTTCAGCTGTCTAGATGCATAAGCTATAACTTTGCCATTCTGCATTAACACACAACCTGATCCAACTTTGGATGCATCAAAATATACCACAAAACCTTGCATACCTTTTGGTAAGGTCAATATTGGGGCAGTAGTCAACCTCTTTTTCAATTCCTCAAAGCTTTTCTCATAAGCTTCAGACCATTGAAACTTCATTGTTTTCTGAGTTAATTTGGTCAAAGAGGACGAAATAGATGAGAACCCCTCTACAACCCCAAGAAACTCCTAATATCAGTTGGAGATGTGGGTCTAGGCCAATTCTGCACTGCCTCTATTTTCTAAATATCAACTCTAATCCCATCATCAGAAACAATGTGGCCTTAGAATGCCACAGACTCAAGCCAGAACTGACACTTAGAGAACTTGGCATACAACTCTCTATCCTTTAGAGTTTGGAGAACTATTCTGAGATGACTAGCATGATCTTCCTCATTCCTCGAATAGATTAGTATGTTATCAATGAATACGATAACAAAAATATCTAAAGAAGGCTTGAATACTCTATTCATAAGGTCCATGAACGCTACATGCACATTGGTTAAACTGAACGACATGACCAAAAACTCATAATGCCCATAATGGGTCTTGAAAGCTGTCTTTGGAATGTTACATTCCGTTACTCTTAATTGATGGTAGCCAGATCTGAGGTCTATCTTAGAGAAACAAGTGGCACCCTGAAGTTGATCGAAGTGATCATCAATTCTCAGAAGAGGATACTTATTCTTGATGGTAAACTTGTTCAACTAACGGTAATCTATACACATTCTAAGGGAACCATCCTTCTTCTTCACAAGTAAGATAGGAGCGCCCCAAGGTGAGACACTTGGTCGAATAAAACCTTTCTCTAGGAGATCTTTCAACTGCTCTTTTAACTATGCTGGTGCGATCCTATATGGCGGAATAGATATAGGACTAGTATTAGGAAGAATTTATATACCGAAGTCTATTTTTCTCTCAGGAGGGACTCCAGGAAGATCATCTAGAAACTCTTTTATAACTAAAACTGACTGAATAGAGGTTATCACAACACTAGAGTCATTAACTCGGACTAAGTGGTAAACATACCCCTTGGAAACTAACTTTCTTTCCTTAAGGTACGAAACAAAATGACCCTTAGGCACTGCTAAACTACTCTTCCACTCTATAACTAGCTCATTAGGAAACTTGAACTTAACAACTCGAGTTCTTCAATCAACTTAGGAATAACAAGCATGAAGCCAGTCCATATCAAGAATAACATCAAAATCTACCATGTCTAACTCAACTAAATCAACCACGGTGCTCTTGTTATTGACGGAAATGGTACAATCACGATAGACTCTCTCTACTAGAATATACTCACCAACAAGTGTAGAAACACTGAAGGGTTCAATATGTTTCTCAGGAAAGACATCAAAATTCATTGCAACAAAAGGAGTTACAAAGGATAAACTCGCTCCAAGATCTAGCAAAGCATAAGCATCAAAGTTAAAGACTTGGATCATAGCAGTGGCGATATCTGGTGAATCCTATTGCTCTTAGCGACTAGTGATAACATAAAGACGGTTTCCTCGTCTGCCTGCCCCCGAAGTAGCTCCTCCTGATGCAGCTCTGTCTGGTGGAGCAACTGAAGAAGACTAAGCTCTATTAACCTTATTATTGTTACCCTGTCTGTTATTAGGACACTCTCTCATAAAATGAGCGATCTGGCCACACTTGAAGCAACTAGTGGAGCCATCATGACACATCCTTGAGTCGCTCCTACTATACATAACACATGTAGGAGGCTTACTACCTCCTTGTACCATACTACCTTGATAATCAACAGGTCTAACTCTTAAATTTTGTGAATTCTAACTATTGTACTCACCTTTGTTCCTTGGTGCAGGTGCAATAGCAGATGATGGAGAAGGTCCCTTCTGTTTCTGTTGGAAAGATGACCGGTTGGCATTACTCTTCTGCTGCTCGGACTAATTACCTGTCTTAGCCCTCTTATTTCGAAACTCCTCCCTATCCTATCTTTCAGCTTCTCTTCTTCAACCTGTTGCAGATGGATCATCAACCTTGCTATGTCCATGTCTCCTATCAGCATAGCTACCCTGCCTTCCCTATTAGACAGAAGAGAAAACCCAACAATAAACAAACTCATCCTGCTTCTCTTACCAGCAACCATTTCCGGAGCATAGCGTGAAAGTTGTGTGAACTTCAGTCTGTACTCAAGAACACTTAAAGAATCCTGTTTAAGAGTGAGGAACTCTCGTACCTTTGCTTCTCTCAGTTCTCGGGAAAAGAAATGCCCCAAAAAGGCCTCCTTAAAATAAGCCCAACTCACAAATGGTGCACTCTCAACTCGATTCTTTTTCCTTTGATCAAACTAGATTCTAGCGACAGCCTTCATTTGGTATCCAGCTAGTTCCACCCTCTCATCATCAGCAACATGCATAATCCTAAAAACCTTCTGAAGCTCCTAAACAAAGTTTTCTGGATCCTCAGTGACACTTGAACCAGTGAAGCTTGGAGGAATCATCCTTAAGAACTCACAGATCCTTGAAGTATCAACCCCTTCCTGTCGATTCTCCCTCTGTCAAACTTAATTGGTAACAACTTGACTTAATATCCAGATAGCTTCACGGAATTCAGCATTGGTGACCTCTCCTTAGGGTTGCATTTCTGGTGCATTAGGTACCCCTTGTTCCTGTGGCTCAACATTCCTCATAGCGAGACGATCTCTGACAGCTCTTCATGGAGGCATGATCTGAATGACACGCGCAAGCATGAGTTAGAAAGAAAATTTATAGAGATTAACTCTATTGCACAATATGAATATGAAGTAGTGAGATAATTTCTAAATGTTGCAGCCTTCTAATTATAGATGCGACATGCTTCACACCGATAACTAGGACTCTATAGACAGTTTGATACTCCCTAGGACTTTTGAGCTCTGTGCTCTTATACCAAGTTTGTCACACCCCGAGCCTACACCCTGGGCGGGACTGGCACTCGAGAACCATTGCTGACCCTAAACGAACCCTTGTCCTGGCTTACTACCCAACGAAAAACTTACTCATGATAAAAATACTTCAAAATGTAAACACAACTGCTCAATAAATAACTTAAAATGTATTAAACGACATTCAACTTAGCCAATAATAAGGTAATGACAAATGAATTAACTGCCTCTAGAACTATGAGGGATGTCGGGACAAGACCCCTAATCATCCTAATAACTCAAATCTACTAAAGCATTGTAAATAGGGATCCTCTAAAAAGCAATGAAGCTCACCACAAGACTCTGAATACTCAAATGGATCAACAAAGCAATGGATGCTAATCCTGGTTACTTGTATCTGCATCATAACAGTGATGCAGAACAAATGACGTCAGTATATTGAATGTACGAGCATGCGAGGGGAATTCTAAAACAAGACATAAGCTTGAAAAGGGAACTGAAAGAACAATCCTGGTCTCAACCCAACTGAACTGAACTGAACTCATTTCAATATAAAGTAATAATATAAATGCAATATAAAGAAAAGCTTTTAAAACATGGACAACAACCCTGTGTATTTAGAAATACAATAGTAACTCTGTACGTATGCAAAGATACAATATAAACTCTGGATGTATATAAAAATACAAGTAACAATGTGTATATAATAATACAATATTCTTATGTAGGATTTTCTCTAGTTGACAACCATCACGTAAAAGGTATTATGATGATACATCATTTTACCTCATGCTGCCAGGGCCGTCCTATACCTTGCCGAGGGTATAAAACCTAACTACTATGTGGATCCTCTAGTCTATGCTTAAAAGCACTAATGATTCATCTAAAGAGTATGACCCTTTTATACCCATGGTGGCTACACGGTTAATGGGGCTGGGAGTTGTCTGCACTCTCCCACATATCAGTGCTCAATACTACTCCAAAAATATACTAGCTCATATGTTTAAAAACATAACTCTATGTTTTGAGATAATTACTCCAAACTAGCCTAAAGTCTCTCTTGGAAATCCGTGTTTCCTCTATTGCTTAATTGTGAAAGCATTTACTCTTTACTGAAAACTAGCTCAAAGGCTCCTTTGGAAATCTCAGTTTCCTTTCTTATTTAAATATGAAAACATTTTACTCTTTGGGAATACATAGTCCACATATACTCTTTTGAATAAATGAACTTCAACCCTTACTCTTTACTCAACTCAAAACTCAAGTCTTAAAACAAAGTTAAGACATTTGTAAAAGACCTTTGGAAAACTCTATGAATTTCTCTTGACTTGACTCTTAACTTTCCTTGAATTGATTTATGGATTCAAGGCTCATGATCTCATGTTATGGATTATTTCATGTTGTTTAGACGTACTTAAAGTGTAGAAATCGACTAGAAAACATAGATACGTTTCAAGGGAACTCGTACGGAAAGAAGTGGGAAAGAGTAGGGATCTGGCGTCCCTCGCACTCTAAGTGGCGCGGGGCGCCAGCCCCAAAACTACAGAAGCTGGGTTGGGGCGCACTGGCTGGCGCGGCACCCCAGAGCCCAAACAATACACCACTATGTGGGGCGCTCTGAGTGGCGCAATGCCCCACCCCCATTCCCAAGAAAATCCTGATTTTTCTTGCTCGTTTCTTAACTCTAAACCCTGTAGATTCAAATGGTTCCTTTCCCAAACACTTAGATTTAATTGCATAATCAAAATATGAAAGAATATACTCAGAACAACATCTAATTTCATGAATTTAAATCAAGAAATCCTCAACAACTTCAATAATAAAGAACCCAATAGAAACTTCAACCAAATCCATCAAGAAAACAATTTCTATACTTTCAAGAACATAATTGCGCTGAATTGAATCATGATTGGAGTGTGGGTGAATGATCCTAACTCTATGTGATTTCACATACCTCGTAGGGATCAACTCTTGGCAAAATCCACAAGCAAATCTTCAAGAACTTGGTGATTCCTTGCTTCTTCTTCTCTTTTCTCCTCTTCTTTTATCTTCTCTTAAAACCCTAGCTTCTTTTGATAAAGAGTAAACTGAAGCAAATAAGTTTAGACCCCAACTTAATTACCAAAAATGAATTTCATTAATTGGGTAATGAAAAGACCATAAAACACTTCTAAAATCCAGTTTTGACTTTTCTTATCTAGATAGCCCAACTTCAAATGAGCATATCTTCCCCACACGAACTCGAAATTGAGCGAACTCGGCGGCGTTGGAAAGATAATTCAAAGATCTTTCCTATGGTATCTTGTAGCACACTTAAGTCATCCTGAGCTAGGAGTTATGGTTGTTGAAAGTTGACCCAAAACTCTTACTTAGCTTAACTGCGTTAAACTTTCCAACTTTGATTAGTTCCAAAAATGGTTTCTTTCTAATTCTAGTTATTTCTAGTTCTTTCAAATATCGAGGTGTTACATGTACAATCCTCATATAGCTAATCCTTTCAAATTTCTGAAATCTTGGAGTGAAAGGGAAGATTTCAAAGCAATTGGGCAACTATATTGGGTGGCTGAAAATTCTGATGACATCTTCATCTAGCTGAAAAAGTAACAGAAAAGGACCAGAAAATCCTTATCCAAATGGAGTAGAGATAACTTTGGGGATTTTTTTAAGCAAATAGCTATCAGAGAACAAATTGTTGAGTACCCAATCTCCCCCTTGGGAGAAAGCCTCAACGGACTTCTTCAGTACCGACTCTTTCAACTCAACCAATAAAGGATCAAGTTCTTGCTTAGAATTCACATCCATCACAAAAGACGATTCAGACCCATTATGAACCATGACACCACCCTTGGCGAAATCCACTAGTTGAACACCTAGCCGAGCCAACCTATGCACATCACAAACCAATTATTTCTTTTCATCCTCTACATGAGCCACACTACCCATGGAAAATCTAATAAGTGCATCAGCTACCACATTAGCTTTGACGGGGTGATAAAGGACACTCATGTCATAATCCTTCAACTATTCTAACCACCTTCTTTGTCGGAGATTCAAGTCCCTTTTACTAAAAACATATTGAAAACTTTTGTTATCGGTGAAAACATCCACATGGGCCCCATACAAGTAATGTCTCCATATTTTCAAGTCAAACACGACCATCGCTGAATCAAGATCATGGGTCGGATAATTCCTCTCATGTACTTTAAGTTCCCTTGAAGCATAAGCAATTACTTTACCGTTTTGTACGAGAAAACATCCCAACCCTACTCTAGAGGCGTCATAATATACCACAAAACCATATGTACCTTCCGCTAAGGTCAACACCGGAGCGGATGCAACTCTATCTTTCAACTCTGGGAATCTTTTCTCACAAGCTTCCGACCACTCAAACTTAGCCTTGTTTTTAGTCAAAGTCATCAACAGAGAAACAATGGAGGAAAACCCCTCAACAAACCTCCTATAGTAACCGGCCAAACCCAAAAATCTTCTAATGTTAGAAGAAGTTAAAGTTCTAGGCCAACTCTTGACTGCATCCGTCTTCTTAGGATCTACCTCAATACCCTTGCTTAACACAATATGACCAAGGAAAGCTACAGAACTTAACAAAAATTCACACTTGCTAAACTTTGCAAAAAGTTGTTAGTCCTTAAGAACTGGCAACACAATCCTCAAATGGTCCGCATGTTTATTCTCACTCCTCGAATAGATCAATATATCATCGATAAACACAATCACAAACATTTCTAGATATTGCCTAAACACTCTATTCATCAAAACCTTAAATGCCGCCAAGGCATGTGTCAACCCAAATGACATAACCACAAATTCATAATGACCATACCAGGTCCTAAAGGCCATCTTTGGAATGTCAACCCCTCTCACCCTTGGGTGATAACCCGAACGAAGATCAATTTCGGAGAAATAGCTATCCCCTTGAAGTTGATCAAACAAGTGATCAATTCTCAGGAGGGGATATTTATTATTCATGGTTACTTTGTTCAATTAACGATAATCAATGCACATTCTAAGAGACCTATCCTTCTTTCTAACAAACAATACCAGAGCACCCCATGGAGAGATACTTGGTCGAATAAAATCCTTATCTTGAAAATTCTTTAGTTGCTCTTTCAACTCGGCCGGAGTCATTCTATACGGAAGAATGAAGATAGGTTGCATATCCAGTAAGAGGTCAATACCAAAATATATTTCCTTCTCGGGAGGAATACCGGGCAAATCATTGGGAAAAACCTCTAGAAACTCAGTTACTACTGGAACCGACTCTAAAGAAGGGGTTTCAAACTCAACATCCAACACCTTAACAAGATGGTAAATACACCCTTTGGAGATCATTTTCCTAGATTTAAGGCAAGAAAGTAAATGACCTCTAGGGATAGAATTTCCCTCCTTCCACTCTAAGATAGGCTCATTTGGATATTGGAATCTAACCACCCGAGTCCTACAATCGATAAAGGCATAACATGCATGCAACCAATCCATACCCAAAAAATCACATCAAATTCCAACATGTGTAACTCTAGCAAATCCACCAAAGTAACTTTATGAGACGAGGAAATGGGACAACTTGTATAAACTTTCCTAGAAACCACCGAGTCACCAACCGGGGTAGAGACCGAAAAAGGTTCTACTAACACTTTGGTGAGTATTTCAAACTTCATGGCCACAAAGGTGTCACAAAGACAAAGTAGCACCGGGATCTAACAAGGCATATACATCAATCGAAAAGAATTTTAACATACCGGTCACCAATTCCGGGGAGGTCTCTTGGTCATCTCGGGATCGAAGATCATAAAATTGGTTTTGCTTTTGGGAAATCAAGTTTGGACCACTTAGAGGAGCTTGTTTGTCCTCTTTTCTCTTACCCGAAAGTGTTGGGCAATTACTCAATTTATGACCACTCTTACCACAACCATAACACATATTTGAGCCCGCTAGACACTTGCCATCATGTTTCTTACCGCATTTAACACAAGTAGGCCTAGCCATAGAAGATCCACTACCATTGCCTCCTTGAGGGTTGGGGTTAGACACCCTATCTTATTGACCCTTGGGGAAGAACTAGAGGAACCTTATTTGGAAAACCTTCGTTTGAACTTTTGTCGACCTTGTCCAATGGATCTAGCATTGGAGGATTCCCATCACCGGTTCTAGCTCTTTTCACCTCCCTACTCTTGTCTGGGAATTTCTCATCTTCCATTTGTTGGGCATACACCATAAGACGTGTGATCCACATATTATAATTAAGCATTGTCAAACGACATTCCTTTCTTACCAATCTAGACACATCCGTCAAATACCTACTCATAATATCCCTTGAGTCTGCCACTAAATTTGGAGCATACTTGGACAATTGGGTAAAACTTTAGAGAATACTCTTGAACACTCATACCTCCTTGACGAAGGCTAATAAATTCTTCCACCTTATCTTCCCTCAACTCTTAGGGAAAGAACCTATCAAGGAACGCCGATTTGAACACTTCCCACTCTATTGGACACCATCCTACCGACCTATTATTCTACCATTGGGTATACAATACTAGAGCCACACTCTTCAATTGGTAAGAGGCTAACTCCGCTTTCTCTACCGAAGTCACCCCCATGGCATCAAGTATTTTATAAACCTTTTCCAATAATTCTTAAGGATCCTCTCCCACTTTGGAACCAAGAAACTTGGGAGGGTTCATTCTTGTAAAATCCTTCAATCTAGAAGCCGCGGAATTTATATTAGGATTGACCGAAGCTACAACTTCTCTATTGGCTTGAGCCTTCATGACTTGAGCCACATTTCGATAGGTGATCTAAACTCCGCATGGGTCACATTCTCAACCATGGGATTAACCGGAGCTTGTTTAGCTTGAAGAGCCTAATTACCTTGAAGAGCTTTCTCATTCACATAGCCACCCTCCATTCTTCTAGCATTAGCCCTTCGTGTATTTATATACTGAAGACACAAGATAAGAATTAAGAGAGGAACTATATAGAGTTAAACTCTAAGGCACGACTTAAGAATAATGAAAGAAGTGAAATTTCCTAAACATCTTATAGCCTCTCATTCATAAGTGTGGTGCGCTTCACACCCATGAACAAGATTCCACTAGACGTGGCTTATGAGACATCATCCTAGAATCATTCTAAACCTTGTTCTCTGATCACTCAGATTGTTACGACCCATGGGTGTACCCTAGATGTAACAAGGCACATAGATCCCCAAAAGGCACCATGTAAACCACTTAGCATATCATAACATAAAGCATTAGAACAATAAGAGTAAAAATGCATTTAAGTCCAAAAATATTTATAAAGGAAAGCGAAAGTCTAGACTTTTCGCAACTAGCCATCTATCACAATACTTGAGTCAAAATAGGGTCACAGCCCAAAAAAACATAATCCGACAGTGAAAGTAAAAGAATGAAACAACAATGATAGCATCCCATCTTCGAATCATGAGGACAAACCACGAGCAAGGAGAAATGAGCAAATCCAAGCTCTAGCCAAAATGGGGGCTGCCTTGAGAACCGGACCCTACACTTTGGAAAAAATGTAGGAAAATATGGATTAGTACAAAAATGCACTAAGTATGATATTCATGCACAAAATCATCAAAACATGCTAAAAGGGATATTTTAGTTGAATGCATGCAGTTTACTAAGTAAAAGCATCATTTGGAAAATAGTTGAAAAGAATAAGTCATAAGCATGTTCAATACGAAATTCATCATGTCATAGGAGAACCATACCATAAGTACCCTCAAAGTCTACTTGTGCAATGCATGAATAAGATCCCATAATCCCATCCATGCTAAGTAAAGCTTATTGAGTACCCATAATTCGTAATTAATGTTCTTGTTCATATTCTTGTCATGGTGGGAATAAGACTTAACCAACATAGACCATGTGAGCTTAACATAGAATCTGGTGTTGCCAACACCAAAACGGGCTGTCCTACTTGCCTAAGGTAAGACCATGGCTTGTTAGATTTTAGGTGGATCCACTAGCTAAAGACCTATGGGGGCACATAGTTTATGGGATAAGGAGATTGCTACTAAAAACCCGCCCATTCTGACGGAGGAGCTTCCATCTAAAGAGATTGCTTCTAGAAACTGAACCTTTCTGACGGAAGAGCTTCCATCTCATAACAATATCCACTCGGTGCTAAGCATAATTCCCATGGAGTATATGTTAAGTCTGGACTTAAGTTCATATACATGGAGTAATTCTTTGACACACGATCCAACATAATTCATAAGATAGGTCATAGATTCAATAGATGAGAATAGCCTTTCAACGTTAGAATCATCATATTTGTGAGAAAACCTTTCACATCATATCATATGCATACATAAGTGTGTACATGAGGATAAACATCCAACAATACAACATATAGATCATGATCATATTCACTTTACTCTTAAAGTGTTCTTAAAAGTATATACATAACCCTTATAATCATGCATAATTCTCATACTCTCCCCTTCAAGGACCATAAATCAAATTCAATCAACACATCTAGAATTACAACATTAAACACGGATAATAACATGATTCAATTAATCAATTCACTACATTCACAATTCTATAATATTCTACTTGCATCAATCAATACCTAAACTTTGAAATCCAATTTGGGAAAATATGGGAATTCATGGATTCTTGGGGAATTCAACATAAAAACATATAAAATAATCATCAATTTACCTATAATAAAACATAATTCAATCATTAAAAACCAATTTGAAAGGAATCTATGACATTAAAGTCAAACCCTAACTTTTGGGATTTCTAGCTGCGAAATTTGGGCTTTTGGAGGGGCTCCATGGAAGAAAAATATCCATGGATGAAGGACTAAAATACCTTAGCTATGATTCTCCAAAGAAATTGAATGAAAAATCCTTCTTCTTCAAACCCTAGCTTCAACTTTCTTCTTCTTCTTCTTCTTTGGAGTTCTAGAGAGAGTTTTGGGGAAAATTGATTTTGATTAGGGATTTAGGAATTGTGAGGAAGATGACTAATTTTAGAGGTCTTAAACATGATATAGTTAGCCTATATTAATAAAAAATGATGCCACTTAATATTAACTTAAAAAGGAAAACACCAAAGTGCCCCTAAGTGCAACTGCCTTTTGGCAGTTACAGGCCTCATCTACGACTCCACGACCACGGTCCGTGGGTGGACTCACATGGCATGTTGTCCATCCGTGGAATGCGGTTCAGAGGCTTGTTTTGCAGGCTTGACCCACGACCCCTCACTGACGGACCGTGGTTGGACCCATGGCATATTCTGGTGAACCATGGTTTGGGTTCAAAGGCTCAACTCTCAGGGCCTCAACCTATGCCTCTCACCCACGAGGCGTGGGTCACTTACCATGAAGCCTCTAAGGGTCTTCCTCAAGGACCCATGGTTGGTTCTTGGGGTTTGAACCTTGAATTTCTAACACGAAAACAATTATTTTAAGGTATGGGGAGGTACGTTCAAGTCTTATAACCTAACATCAAGCTATAGTTTAGCCTACTAGTTTCCGGAGTGTTATACCTCAATACCCCATCTCCCCCTTGGGATAAAGCCTCAACGGACTTTTTTAGTATCAACTCTTCAACTTAACTAACAAAGGATCAAGGGTTTCCTTAGACTTCACATCTATTACAAAAGGACGATTCAGACCCATTATGAACCATGACACAACCCTTGGCGGAATTTTCTAGTTGAACACCTAGCCGAGCCAACCTATGCACGTCACAAACCAACGCTTTCTTTTCATCCTCTACAGGAGCCACACTACCCATGGACAATCTACTAAGTGCATCCGCTACAACATTAGCTTTGCCAGGGTGATAAAGGGCACTCATGTCACAATCCTTCAAGAGTTCTAACAACCTTCGTTGACGAAGATTCAAGTCCTTTTGACTAAACACATATTGAAGACTTTTGTGATCGGTGAAAACATCTACGTGAACCGTATACAAATAATGACTCCATATTTTTAAGGCAAATACAACCGCCGCTAATTCAAGATCATGGGTAGGATAATTCTTCTCATGGACTTTAAGTTGCCTTGAAGCATAGGCAATCACCTTACCATTTTGCATAAGCACACATCCCAACCCAACTCTAGAGGCATCACAATACACCACAAAACCATTTGTACCCTCCGGTAAGGTTAACACCAGAGAGGTAGTAAGTCTATTTTTTAATTCTTGGAAGCTTTTCTTACAAGCTTCTGACCACTCAAACTTAGCCTTCTTTTGAGTCAAAGCCGTCAACGGAGGATCAATGGAGGAACACCCCTCAACAAACCTCCTATAGTAACCGGCCAAACTTAAAAAACTTCTAATGTTGGAAGGAGTTAGAGGTCTAGGACAACTTTTGACCGCATACATCTTCTTAGTATCTACCTCAATACCCTTGCTTGACACAATATGACCAAAGAAAGCTATGAACCTTACCTAAAATTTACACTTGGTAAACTTTGCAAAAAGTTGTTAGTCCTTAAGAAATTGCAACACAATCCTCAAATGGTTCACATGTTCATTCTCACTCCTCGAATAGATCAAGATATGATCGATAAACACAATAACAAACATGTCTAGGTATTTCCTAAACACTCTATTCATCAAATCCATAAATTTCACCGGGGTATTTGCCAACCAAAATGACATAATCACAAATTCATAGTGACCATACCGGGTCCTAAAGGTCGTCTTCAGAATATCAACCCCTCTCACCCTTAGTTATTGATAACCCGAACGAAGATCAACTTTGGAGAAATAGCTAGCCCCTTGAAGTTGATCAAACAAGTCATCAATTGTTGGAAGGGGATATTTATTATTAATGGTCACTTTGTTCAATTGACGATAATCAATGCACATTCTAAGAGACACATCTTTCTTTCTAACAAACAATACTAGATCACTGCATGGAGAGATAATCGGTCGAATAAAACCCTTATCTAACAAATCATGTAATTGCTCTTTCAACTCTGCCGAAGCCATTCTATAAGGAGGATTGAATATAGGTTGCGTATCTTGTAAGAGATCTATACCAAAATCTATTTCCCGCTCGGGAGGAATACCAAGAAAATCATTGGGGAAAACTTCTGGAAACTCATTTTCTAGCTAAACTAACTCTAGAGAAGGGGTTTCATACTCAACATCCATCACCCTAACAAGATGGTAAATACACCCTTTGGAGATCATCTTTTTAGCTTTAAGGTAAGAGACAAATTGACCTGTAGGTATAGAATTTCCTCCTTTCAATTCAAAGATATGCTAATTTGGAAATTGGAATCTAACCACCCGAGTCCTACAATCGATAGAGGCATAACATGCATGCAACAAATCCATACCCAAAATCACAACAAAGTCTAGCATGTCTAACTCTACAAAATCCACCAAAGTAAATTTATGGGACAAGGAAATGGGACAACTTCTATAGACACTTTTAGCCACCACCGAGTCACCAAACGGGATAGAGATCGAAAAAGGTTCTACTAACACTTTGGGTAGTATTTAAAACTTCATGGCCATAAAAGGTGTCACAAAGGACAAAGTAATAGCGGGATCTAACAAGGCATATACATCAATAGAAAAGACTTTTAACATACCGGTCACCACATCCAGGGAGCTCTCTTGGTCACCTTGGGATTTAAGAGAATAAAAATGGTTTTGATTTTGAGCATTGGAGTTGGAACCGCTTGGAGCAGCTTGTTTATCTTCCCTTTCCTTAACCTTGAACATTTGGACAATCTCTCATCTTGTGGCTAACTTTTCGACAACTAAAACACCCATTCGTACCCACAAGACACTTGCCATCATGTTTTCTATCACATTTTGCACAATTAGGCCTAGCTACATAAGAACCACCACTATTACCTCCTTGATGTTTAGGGTTGGAAACTCTATCCTTGTTGACCCTTAGAGCACTAGACGAGCCTTGGTTGGTGTAACGACTCGGAAAAAATGATAGGTTAAGCAAGAGCCTATGACTTTGTGTTGACTTTATAATGAGGTTCTATGAGGGGTTTATATATAATTTCGTTTTAATTGTGTAACTCCGACAATTTAAAATGAATAAGAAGAAGCTTGAAATTGGAAGTAGTCATTTTTGGAAAAAAATTCAGAATCTGGAAATTCGGCCAAGTGTGGAAATCAGTGAGTTTTTGGCCAACTTTGATCGGT
>JAJOOF010007530.1:0-51205 GCA_029582545.1 Solanum lignicaule | reverse complement strand
ATATTTTGTACTCATGTGAATTTTACCGTCTTTACGAAAATTTCTATTCATTTAACGTTTCTTAAGTTTAGCTTATCACACAGGTAGGTGAAAATATATTTGATCTCTTTTTCAAACACCGTTAAGTTGTAAAAAACTGAAAAAAAAACCAAAAAACCAAAAAAAACCGAAAGAACAGACTAAAACCGAAACCGAAAAAATTGACTTTGTGTGGTTTGATTTGATATTTAGATTTAATAAACCGACATAATTGGTTTAGGTTTTTTTTAATGAAAAACCAAACCAAACCGACCTATGTACACCCCTACTTCTAAGTCATCAAGAATCGAGGTTGAGTTCAAAGGTTAGTTTTTTCTTGATTTTATTTTGTTAGGTTTTCGAAGAAAGGAGCAATTTAACTTATGGTAATTGAGGTTTTTTTTTTCCAAACATGAAGAACAATAATAAAGAAGAAGACAATTGAGTTAATATTTATTTTTTCAAGTTTATTTTAACACATGGCCAATTTTTATTGGTCAGTGCTGTTTAAAAACTGCACCCATGCGCCTAACATAGGTGAAGTCACGGACTCAGCCACGTAAGCCGAAAAGTGGTAAAAAATTAACTAAAAAATAAGTTTGGGGGGTAATAGGACCTTAGTAAAGGTTAGGTGTGTCTCAGGAATTTTGGGCATAGGTTGGGGGGTACTTATGCATTTTCCCAAAATTAAATATAAGATCTCATAATTTTCAATCAACTTTATTAATTATTAGATTATTTTCTTTTTGGTCAAGAAAACTATTCTTTTTTGCTTCAATATAATAGATTAATAAATTTTTGGAAGTTGAACTAGTAACTCCATGAAAAATTCGGAGGGCTCGAATTGCATATTTAAAACCTTTTAAAAAATTCAAATTCAGCAAATAGTAGGGGTGGACGTTGGTTTGATTCTTTCAAACTTCAAATTGATTTTTATGTTTTCGTTTTTTTAACAGCGTGCATCAAATATTGAATCAAACTACTTCAATTTTTCAAAAAAATAAAATCAAATTTGATTTGATTTAATTCAATTTTTAAATTCGATTCGTGGGTACTTATGAAGAATATTATTAATAATAAAAAATAGGAAAAACTACCTAGTTAGACATACTTTAGTACCATATATACTTAATTTACCTCTAGTTTAAAAAAATTACGCACAATACCACTTTTATTTTTTATACCATATAGTTTAAAATATTTAATTAGATACAAAAATCTCTTATATATGATATTAAATAATTATCTTAAAATTTAAACTCATTAATTAATGGTAAATTATCAATTCAAATAGTTTTTCTCTCACTTTGATGTGTTGTTTCCCTCCCCAAATCCCATTACCTTCCGTATCTCTCACCCCCAGCCCACCCCCCACGATCTTCAAACACTTTCACCATCTCCCTTTCTTTCTTAATCCTCTCAATTCCATGTCCCTAATTCAAAACTAAATCTTTATAATCACAAGTATACAAAGATGTAAATTACTTTTTTTTCATTATTCTAATGTATCTTGGTTTTACATCTTATTTATGTATCTGAAATAGAGTTCATATTTCTCTAAAGTTCTATTGTATAAACTTTTACAAATTAGGCTACGAGATACATGCTCGAGATACATGTATCATTAGTGGCGAGATACATGTATCTAACAATTTTTAAGACTAAGATACATATTGATACATGTATATCTGAGATAGAATTCATATTTCTCTGAAGTTCGATTGTATAAACTTTTAAAAATTAAACTACGAGATACATGCTCGAGATACATATAGCATTATTAATGGAGAGAAGCATCATCCACCTTTGTAACGAAATGAAACTAGCTTGCACAAAGGACAATAGAGAACCTTTCTGGTTGATGCATATGACAAAGATTTTGGTTGTTCAGCTGAGATCAATATCAAAGGAGAAAACTACATGATTCTCTGTACTAATTTCATTCTATTCAGTTCCGTTATCATAATTAGACTATTTTAAATTGCACCTCAACCTGCCGATGTATTCCTCTTTATATGTGTTTTAAAAAGTTGGCGTAGGATTCAGGCGGATACAAAGGAAGGAACCGATGAAGAAGATGAAGAGTACAATAACAAAATTATTTGGGTTTATGATTTCATTATTTTAGGAAAACTTGTTAGAGTTGATACTCAAGATCCTGTAAATCTGTTGGGTTGTTAATTAGTCAACAATCAATCCTTTAATAAAGGAATTAAGTTACACCCCTTTAATTCAAATTGATAAATTATTTATCTTAGCTTTAAAAACTGTTGGATACTTGTATCTCTGCCCTTAATGATATGTATCTCGAGGTCAAAATATGGTATAAAAAGTAATATTACAAACTATTGGGAATTATAATAATTAGGATCTAAATTAGTGGGATTTATGTAAGATGCCCTTCTAAAAACACACATGGGCCCTAATACAACTTTCAAAGCCCATTGATATTTATTATCCATCAAATTAGCCCAAAAGCTCATCTGGGCTGGGCTTCATTATCAAGTTAGGGCATTGTCCAGCTCTATTCATTATGGATTCTATTTATTTTTTTTCACAAATTATTACAATTAAAAGTTAAATGGGAAATTTTCGCAAATAGCCATTATAATAAACTTAATTATGTTTCATAGTTATAGTGTGCATATTTACGGGCTGTAGCTACAGTTTAAGTTGTCTCGTTTGTATAATTCACGGGTTTGTATAATTTGCAGGTTTGTACAATTTGCAGGTACATTTGTATAATTCAATTATTTTTGTATAAACTCGAAATAACGAATTTATACAATTACAAACATCAGAAGTGTAAACAGTTACACAAATTATTTTATACAAATTCTGAATTCTACAAAAATTATACAAATTATATGATACAAATTCTGAATTATACAAACGTGCTAATTATACAAAACTAAAAGACTGAGTTGCGTAATTATAGCTAAAAGTAGGTTGCGAATTGTAATTAAGACAAACTATAACTATATTAACTAATTAACTAGTATATTTAAGTAAAATTTCAAGATTGACAACTATAATCTTATAATCGAAAATTGACAACTATTCATGGCTATTACTTTCCATTCATGCATGTTCATAAAAATATTGAAATACTTGGGCCTTCTCTTATTATTGGTCAATAAAAATATGTGTATATAATTAATTTAAATCATATATATTTATTAAGACGAATATATATATATAAAAAAAAAGTAGCACCGAATATATGGGCAAGAAGTCATTTTTAAAAACATTATTTTTGATGTGGATATCATAATATATATGGTTTAAGGCATGTGGTTTTTAATGCTTTAGTTTCTCCAAAAATGACCAAAACATTAGAGCCACACACATGAACAATTATTTTAATTAGTTTAAGACATTATTTTTCAATGCCTAATTCAATATTATAGTTGTACTTTATTCCATTGTTGGTATTAAAATTATGTGTTTCGATTTACTTGAGTCCCTCCCAATATTTATTAGTAATTGTTCCCACTTACCACATTTTTATTTTTATTTTTAATTTGGTACTAGCTTTGAATTATTCTAATTAGTTTAGATTTGTCGCGTAAGGCTCATTAAAAGAGAAAACATTTTCTATAAGGGTTGTTTCCATTTCAGGAGGGTTAGAACCTGAAATGGTTAAGAGTAAAAGGATTATATTCATCTTACCACAATTGTTGGCGATATATACCACAACTAAGTACCAGTAGATGTATAAATTACTCATATTCGCTAATGTCATGCTTTAATCAATTTGATATCAGCGATGGATTCATGATTTAACTTAATAAATTAGATATTTAATGTTCTTAATATTAAACACATTATATTTTTAAAATTATAAGTTAATATGTAATATTTATTATTCTTTTGATGATTTTCTCATAAACATATATATCTTTAAAATGAGAAAACATCCAAATGCCCCCTCAAGCTATGAGTGGATTTCCAACTACACACTTATTCTTTACGGGGGGTCCTATTACCCCCTTGAACTACTTTAAAACCGATCAAGTAACCCCTTAAGTGCTGACATGGCATAGAGAGTGCATTTCACTCTCTTTGAGAGAGTGAGAAGCCAAAAACAATTAAAAGGAACATTTTTATTATAATTAAATTGTATATTTTTCTCTTTTTTTTCTTTTTATTTATATATTTTATAAGAAAAATTACCCCTTTTAATGGAGGGAATTACTTTCCCTTTCACTTCTATGGGAGAAAAAGATAGTAGTCCCAACATTCACATCTCTGATAGATAATAAATCCTAATATTTGACAGAAAAACTCATCGAACAAGCCGGCGATGAGGAAGAAATAATCACTGGAAAAGATGAACTCACGGACAAATTTGAAAATTTATTCTTGAGCTTCGAAGCTCTTTAATAATGGTTGTCCATGGATTTGTATTTCCTCCTTATTTGTCAAATTTCTTCTTTAACTCAAATCAATTGATCTAGATGTTTTCAAACTCAAGAACTCAACAATGGGATTCCCATAAAGGATTCAATTTAGTCTCTACAATTTGTAATTGAAAATGAAAATTTTCAGATTTGGATTCAAACTCAGCAACCCGCAATTTTATTTTTTATTTTGACAGCTTTGTAGGTCAATGTGATTTTCTGATTTTTGGCTTAAATCTTCACACCTAATTCGAAATCAATTAACAAGTAATGTGTAGTTTCAATACACCAAACCCAATCACATTTACAAACTTCCAAGATTTGCACAAATTCGATGAACTCAATGAAGAACAATAGTTTTTATTTCTTCAAATTTTAAGAAATTAATAAAGCCAAGAAAACAATTGAAGATTTAATTAAGGTAAGTATTATAGAAATATATAGTTTGAAGGATCAATTTGTGTGTATATATATAGATTACAAATTTTAAAAGAAAAAGAAAAGAGGTAAAATAGAATAAAGATGAAAGAAGAATCTAAAAAAAAAAAATTTAAAAAATTATTATATATGCATGACAGCTGGCAGTGCGTGTCCACCACTTCAGGTTATGAATGTGGGTGTATAGTTTTAGGGTGATATTTATATCGTTTTAAAGTAGTTCAAGGGGGTAATAGAATCCCCGTAAAGTAAAAGTGTGTAGTTGGGCATCGGACAATAGGTTGAGGGGTCATTTGGCTATTTTCTCCTTTAAAATTAAATGTTCAAATTTTAGATATAAAATATTGAATTCAAATCAAACCTACTACCTAGAGCTTCTTTCACAGCAAACCATGAATTATTGATAGCTAGGCAAAATCAAGCATGCCCTTGAAGCTAGAATATCAATAGATTTGTATATGTAACCACTTTATTCAACATTATATTGTTGATCTTTCTTGTTGAACTAGTTTTTGAGGCTAAGATTAAAAAATAATAGCTTAAACACTTAATTTCTATCATTATCAAGATTAACTTTAATTAGGTTTGTACTTTTTTCTATCTTCATGAGGTGTTTTTCTTGTAAGTTATCTACATTGAAAGACATTGAATGAGTGACTCATATTATTAGAAAATCGTCATTTTCCCACTATTAATTTTGGCTACAAAAATATAGACGAATTTTTTTATTATCATAATCGAAAAGTGTTAAAAAAATTCTTTTAGATGTTTAGCTTTTTATCCATCTAATTTTACGTCTTCCGATTACCAAAAAATGAATGGAATGGTATTGAAAACCTTACAACTATGCCTAGCTACTTTTTGATAAAAACGTCTGTCGAAAAATCACGATATTCTAGTAATATCATTTAACCAAATCTAAGATAAAATAGGAATAATATAATAATAGAATTAAACCACTTCACTAAATAAAGACCACAAGTAACCTTCAATTATCTAAGTTTTAGTCAATTACTTGTGAAACTATTTCATGAAAGTGTAAACTCTACAATTGGATTTTGCCGTGTTTAGTGTTCTACAAAACTCTAAGATGACTTCTACTTCAATTCTTCATGTGCTATTATATTGTTCATTTTAGACTAAACACAATTGTCGTTTTCTCAAAAATCTCGTACTACTAATAGTATTTTTCACTCCTTTCAATTACTAATATAATACTTTATTTACATCCCAGACAATCTCACATCAAACTAATTTCCACATGATCCATCACTATGATACACGAGTCTCTTTCTCGAACTAAACTTCACATGGCTCATTACCATGAACCATGTAGTGTCAACTTTGAGATTCATTGTGTGTCATAATTGAAAAAATATATTTCCACAAAGACAAAGCCTTGAGTTTTTTTTTTTTTTTTTGCACATGCATCTCCAAGCTACTTTTGAAAGGTAGTAAATCGAGTTTCACGTCATTAGTCAGCCTATTTTCACATTTATTTCATCAAAACATTTGTTTGTATATTTGTTGTTGAGCTAAATCAGCTCAAAAATACCCTTGATGAGTGATATTGTATGTTTTTGGACAAAACCTTCTAAATATATTTTTCAAAATTATCTCACATCATTAATTAAAGTATTATACATCTTATATTAATTTTCAATATGAGAGTTTCTTTAGACATTCAACAAAAGATAATGTTATGAAAAAGTTTTGTGATAATTTTCTTTAGACAAAATAAAGAGTAGTTCAAATTTGCTAGAAATTGACAAAGATGAAGGACAAAATGTCACGAGTTTGAGTCATGAAACTTTTTTTAAGTACGGAACAATAAACTTTTCATAGGACTTCTTCTATCACATAAATTTAAATTAATCATATTAATAAATAATAATATAATTCCATACACCATATGTTTGAAGGAAAAACAAAGGTCAAATGCTTGAAGATAAAAAGTTGGGAAACACTTCCCTTCTTTTTTTCTTTTTTATTTTATCCCTTCGATGAGTTTTTCTTTTTGATCAATGCTCCACTAACTAGAAAATATTGTTTGAATCAACAGACTCTAAGACATCTATCGAATACAGCAACATAAATTTTTTTCACAATAAACAAAAATCTTATAGAACAATACCGTGTCGAGGAGAAGGCCCACAAATCGTGAACTTCTTTTTGTCAAAAAAGAATTTTAAAAGGTTAAAAAAGGAAAAATCAAAACCCTAATTAGTTTGTGGACAATGACAAAATTAGTAATAGTAGGAAATGGACCAATATTGCACATACCACAAAACGACCAAATTAGTCAATTACTATAGAATTCAACTTGTAGGAACAGTCCACACAATTTTAAATATATTGCTCCAAAAATATATATACAGAAAATGACACTTTTTAAGCAGATAATTTTTTATGACAGAAGAAATTCACAATCGTTACATGGTAAATCACATTCTAGTATAATAGCCTGTAAATCACATAAAAAAAAAGATAAATCGTAATAAGCAAGTCTCAGGCGATGAGATCGACCGAAAAATCATCTAGAAGATTTTGAACCTACAGAAATCTCTCAAATTCGTTTTTATTTAGGAAATTTCATGATCAATCAACTCAATCACCTTTGCAGTTATTTTATAGGAATATATGTGAATATTATTTCTGTTTCCTATCCCTATCAACTAAGAAAAAATAAGGTCAATTTTGCATTTCTGCTGGCAAAATAATGAGTGCACCACGTTGCACCGAATAATTAAAGTCAAGTAAGAACTAGGAATCATAATATAAAGTTTTTAAATAAATTTGTATAGTAGTTCAACAAACACCTACTAACCTTTTGTATAGACATTTGTTTGATTAAATGAGAATTTTAAATTCATAATATTTTTAAATATGGAGATAACCATACAATTGAAATCTTAAAAAGAAAAATATGTTACATACTACTCCATATACATAAATGATGACTATCGTAAAACGTGTTTTGTGGATTTGATAAATTTCATGTATTTTTATATCTTAAATGTATTTAAACTCGAAAATTTTGAATTTGTCACTGTATATAAATTTATTAAGTAACTTACCGACTAACCAATTTATCAAATTTCCTTTTTTTTTGTTGGTTGAAATTTGAAAAATGACGAAAAGAGATAATATTTAATGAGAAGCTTGCTAAGTTGGTTGTGATTAATACTTTTCAAATGATTTCTTATCACATAATTTGGGATAGAATTAAATGCGTTAAAAATACAGTTTTTAGATTCTAGTCTTTTTCTCTAGCCAATAAACTTTACAACTATTTTGAATAGACTATTATTAAGAGCTCTAAAAACCTAATTATCTTCATTCATCATGACGATTAATAAATACCTAACCATTTAGCCTCCTTTGTTTGTTATCATATCGATAAACTAACTATGAAATTTATTGCTATATAATTTGTAGCTAATAAAATTTGAAATTTGTCGTTAAATAAAATGATGTGCGAATTTTTATTATTTAGTGACACACATTGCCTTTTAGTTTCCATTTGAACTTTGATGTACTTTAGAATTATTTATCTGAATTTACATTTGAAAGTCTCACTTCATGAATAAACTTATTCCACGACTGCTCTAGTCAATCTCCAAAACAAAGCATAACTATGAGATTGCTATTTTTTTTTTTCTAATTTCGTCGTATAAATTTCTAACTCCGTCACAAAATTCAATAGAATTTGGTAGATGAAAAAATTAATTAAATGATGGAAGATGAACCCTAGGAAAACACAAATAAATTAAACAGATTAATGAATGATTATTTAATTATTATTTTTTATGGGTAGCCATGATGTGGAAGAATGCACTAAATTGCAAAAGATAAAAAAAAGTGAGCTAAAGGGGTCTAACTTTTATTAGAAGTGTATAATATAATATAACATGACATGATGCCAAGTGCCAACCTAACTAGTTAATTTTTTTTTAAATCATTCAAATTATTGAATTTTGGATTAGATGTATTTAGAGAGAATGAAAGTATGTGGACACTTCCATTATTAGTTGTTTCTTCCAGATAAAGAAAAAAAAAGGAAAAAAGAGAGAGAGAGATAAGGGTGTGTTTGGCATGATAGAAATATTTTTCAGAAAATATTTTTTTTGTTCGATTGGTTAGAATTTTCACTAAGAAGTTGAAAAAACAAAGAAGAAGTAAGTATCCTCCATCTCCACCGCCCCTATCACTCTCTCTTCTCTTATTTTCCTTCATACCAAATAGTCGAACACACCCAAATAGCTAAATTAGTAAGTATTTCTTTTGTATTATACATAAAAATATTATACATAAAAATAACATTATTTATATTCGATAAAATAATTAAAATGCATATAATTAAATGTATAATTAGATATAAGAAAATGTTGAATATTACAACTCATTAATAAAACATATATTCTACTTGTACCCCAAGCATATATATGGCCACCAAACGGAGAAGAGAAGATAAGTTGTGCACTTTTAAAGGGAAGATGATCCATACACACTAGATTTTTATTTATTTTCATATTAGAACTCACGATTTTTAGCTAAGGAAGAAATTATTTTTCATTCGATATTTGATATTTGCTATTCATTTTAGAGCCCAGATGAATTTGATTACATATCATATCATGCTAGTCAAAGAGAATTACTCTTTGTTTACCATGAGTTTTTTATTTTTAAGATTTAACTCAAAATCTCTGATTTTAAATATATACTTTCCACAATTCTCCAAAAGAATTCTATATATTATTATTATATGTGGGTGTGGACATGTGATATAAAAACATCTCCTGAGTCCTGACTTTGGTTCATTCCCAATATTATTATATACAGTTAGGAATATTACAAATCCGTTCAAAAACTCTACTCATTTAAAAAAAAATATTTAAATGCTTATTTGTCAATGTGATTAATTTTTAGAATTAAATTGAATTAGATTCATTTATTATTTTAAATTTTAAATTTGAATATTTAAAAACGACACGAAAAATATTATAAATTGCAATCATTTTCATATCAGTGTGATTAAAAAATACAATATTAGTCAAAATTCGTATAATTAGACTCTTGAACATCGAAATATGACAAGTAAAAGTGAACGAAAGGAGTAACTAAAAGAACAAATTTAAGATTTAAAGCATTCTCCACTCTCATTTCTCTATGAAATATCGGCAGATAAGATTTCTTTATTCACGATGTAAATTTAAATTAATAAATCGAACGAGAATTTATTAATTGATTGAAAAGAAGAAAAAAAACATGAAGTGTTTCAAGACGTTTTGAATTTTAAAGAAGCAAAACGCCAAATTGTACAATTTTGACCCTCGGAAAGTTCCAAGAAAAATAGAAAGGAATGTACAATTTTGACCCTTCCAATTAACGATTATTACTTATGTTTTTTGTCAAGTACTATTTTACCACTACTCAATTCACAAATAACGATGTTGCCATTGCAAATATCAATTTTATTGTTGGAAAAATAATAATCACAAAATGATAAGAAATACTCTTTTGTCTCCAATTTATTTGATAAATTTTCTTAGTCGATTAAAAAAAAAAAGATATACCTTATATATTTTGTAATAAATTTAATTTTACACTTCTATTTTATTCTTAATATTTTCTTTGATTTAATTTATTTGTTTGATTTTAATTTGCCATAAATTTTAAGAAAGTGAAAAATATTTTTGAATCTCGTGAGCTTAAACTATAAATATGTCGAATGTACCAAATATATTTTTAATCTTGTAGTCTTAAACATGTCATGTGAAAAGTTAGAATTAAAAAATTATCAAAAAAGATATTTATTTTTAAATAGACTATAAATGAAAGTAAGACGAACATTTCTCTATATCTGTCTCTGATTTAACGAAAAATTTAAGAGTCTTTTTAAAAAAAAAATTAGTTTGTTGAATCCACTACTAAAAAATCACTACAATATGTTTAGTAGACATTTTCACAGATATTTTGATTGAATCGGTGAAAAAATATATATATACTAATGTTTTCACACGAAAAAAATAGGAAGCTTTCAGTATTTCGGTAAGAATCTGTTTTTCACAGTATGTATTTCTAGTGAATTGATTCAATGAGAAAATTATATTTTATAACATAAATTTTCCATTCATTAATAATAATAATAATATTTATTTTTAGTAGCGATCAAATATCATGACATAAAATCATAAATTGAAACAAAGGTAACTTAGCAAATGTGTTTTTGCCATATGAAACACCAAATTACAGGTCAATATGAAATTTGTTTAGTTGCCAACAATCTATCAAATGTGAACTATACTCTTATGTTAAATTAAAAAAATATTACGTTAGGCCATACGTAATTTACATTTGACAGATACAAATTAAAAAAAATAAATTGGGTCAACTAACCCAACTCGAACGTAATAAGATGATTCAAACGAAGAAAATAATTTATGATAGACATTAAAATTTGAATAAAACGAAAGTGTTAATATCTATATTGCGTTTTAAGAGTTTGAACACTATCCTACTTCAATAAAAAAGAAGTGATTATAATATTATTTTTACTTGTGTAATGATAAAAACAAGTTTAGATGACCGATACATGTGTTTTTTTAGCTATAAATTAATCCAATCATTACTAAACAAAAGCCCAAAATAACGATCGAGAAATCAAGCTCAAATCGAAGATCGTAAAGTTTTGATCGGTAAAAAGAAAAAAATGGGCATAGTGCGGAGCAAATTTGGGAAAGTGGGTAGAGATTAATATTATTGAGTCCGAAAATAGAGTTTTTATTCAAACCTCACGATATGGAAAAGTATCGTCATAATAACTCGATTTGTCCGATAAATTATTTGAGAAAGTCGATGTTTTAATTAGAATCAAATCACAACTTATTAGTTTAGTCAAATATTTTTCACAAATTTAACTTACAAACCGTCTAATATTTACTAATTATGGTTCAACACTAACATACTAAAATAGTAAAATCTTGGTCCGATTATAGATAAAAAGAAAAACGAATACTAGCCTTCAACCTCGATTCGATCTAATTTAATTAGGGTTTGAACCTTTCATTTTAAATGCGAAAGGTATGAGATTTATCAAGTTAGCTAGTCTTTAACCTCGATTTGATCCAATATAATTATAAAGTGTCCAAAATTAAGTTTGATTTGAAGAGTTCCAAACAATTCTTTTAAGATCTAGCTTAATTTCTTCTCTAAATTGAACCATGCACACCTTTATAAATTACTCCATATGTACTGTCTAAATTGGAGAAACATCAACTTTAAGATTTATCAATTTTATCGTTCATGAACCTTCTATTTCTTGCAATTTCTTAATAGATCACATCAACTTTTTAATTTATTTGCTGAATATCCATTGTCCCATAACCTCACTATATATTCAATATGATCTTATAAGTGAGTCGTAAGAAGGATAGAATATACATGTGATATTTTACTTTTATATTAGTAGGATAAAATTGTTTTTATCTCTCAATTCAAAAAAAATTGTTTTCAAAATACATTTAAAAAAGACGAGTAAAAAGACTATGATAAAAAAAAATTAAAAAGTATTAACAATAAAAATAATAAAGATAATCAAAGTATATAAAAAACAGTAATAATAGAATTTTTTTAAAAAAAAATTTATTCGTCATACAAGATCATGGGTGACTTCAATCTACACCTTTTTATGTGTGAAAAAGATTTTAGGATGTGGATTTATTTCTTTTTCAAATTTCGATATTCAGTATTCGCTTGATACTCGATTTATATGAATACAAGTCAAGTAATCTTACTTTGAAGGTTAAACATTCTCTATTAATACTCAAATTTAAAAAAATTATTTGATAATAAAAAAATATTTATCATTTCACCGCAATGTTTAACGATGTGAGGCGAGATACATATACATCGATGACTTTAATGTCAACATTTTTAGTTCGTCGATATCTATGGACTATAGATAGAGACATTGATATATCCAAAACGAAAAAAAATATTAAAATATTTTAAGAGTTATACTATAAGCTGTGCGTGACATTTTTTTTTAAATGAAAATTTTGTTAAAATTATATTCACCCAAAGAGTTTATTGACTTTTTATATCTTTTTGCTATTCTACGGATTGATTATTAATTTACGTATAAGAATAATACAGAAATATTGTGAATTTAAGCAGGAAGGTTCAAAATCAAATTAAAATTTATAAATTACAAATCCATTACTGCTTGAGTCGTTAGTGGTTGGAAGTTCCAATGTAGAGACAAATTTTATTACATAAAAAGTTAGGCAGTCAAATCTCTTTATAATATTATTGTTGATTTTTAAATTTTTAATTGTTACAGAGACTATTTGTTATATACTTATAATAATAATTTTGATATTTAAGTAATAATTTATTGTTATAGATGAAAAAGATACATGAGATCTAATTTCTCATTATTATTTTTAATATCGTAATTCTAAGCTTAATCACATTTTGCATAAGGAAGTAAATTATTTTAATAATGGGAATATATATTCTTATCGATAATATTCTTTGTTATAAACAATGTATTAAAATATTTGGTCAAAATTCCTTTTTATTATTGAGAATCTTAAAGATTCTATTTCTATAAAGATGGTTAATCATTCTATTATCAAAAAAAAAATTGTTACACAAAGATAATTTATAAAGAATGTACTATTATAGAGATGCATGGTTGTTGTTGTTATAGGAAAAAAAATCGTTATAAAAAAATAATATAACATTTATTATCATTTCTAATAAAAACTTGATCGTTATAATAAGACATTATTATATAAGGTTATTAATAAGAAGATTTGACTAATAATATATTTATTTATCCGATCAGATCAATTAAAAAGTAATTTAGACGATACTATTTAATAAATGACATGTTACAAATCATAATAAACTAAATTATTTTGATATTACACACACATATATATATGCTTGTGTATAATTTAAATTAACTATGAAACCGTAATATAAGTATGGTCGATACTTAATTTTGGGTATGAAAAAAGTCTTGTTCGAAGCGTCACTTCCAAATGGATCTATCGTGTGCAAACCAAATTTAGTCGAGACTTCAATATAAACTCAGACACCGACGAGCAAAAAAAAAGTATGGCCAACACGTTATGCCATGACATAAAGTTGAAAAAATTAAGATTACACATGGACGACTAAAAGGAAACGATATGGAAGACCATTTTAGGTGGCAAAGTTAAGCATTATAGTTCAACCATAATAATTAATATTGAAGAGGTGATAATTCTAGAAGCAACTTTATCCTAATAGATTTAGTCGACGTTTGATCATGAAAATAAATATTTTTTTCAAAAAAAGTTATATTTATATTTATGTATAAATATATATTAAAAATTGAATATATTTTTTAAAAATATATGAAATATGTTTTAAATCTGAAATATAATTTAAATAGAGTTCTTTTATAAAAATAAAATTTTGAGGATAATTTTTTTTAAAACAATTAAAGGTGAAAACAGGATTTAGGTGTTTTTTTACTTCAAATTTCAAATATAATTTCAAATTGTATTTGAGAGTTTACTGACAAAACTCCGATTTTAAAATAAAGTAAAAAAATAAGTAAAATATTCTCACGTTCGTAAATGGGTCCTTAATATTATTGTTATTATTAATGAAAGTAAAAGATTCACTCACATTTTCTTCTTTTAAATTATTAATGCATTTGAAAATTTATTTGGAATAGAGAATTTTTCAAAGGAGCCCTTCGAAGGACGAATGTAGAAGCTCATATACGAGGAGTTCAGTCAAATTTAATAATTTTTATGTCACGTGCAAATAAAAAACTTAATTTTGAAATTCGGATTTTAATATTTTGTTGCTTAAGGTGTTTCACAATTAATATTAAAAATGATATATGTATAAAAAAATTATTAAAACTAAAATCTGACTCTGCAACTCTTAAAAAAAAGTTTTTTTCTTGAAGAAAAACAATATAGAATGCGTATAATTCGTTGTTTTTTAAGAAGTTTATTTTCATTTCCTATTTTTTTAAATAAAAAAAAGTCAATAGAAAATTTCAAGGCAAATATTTGGGGATTTTTATTTATTATTGATTATTGATGATAGATTTATTCCTAGACGCAATACTATCCTATCAAATTAAATATTGTTGTTATTAATCCAAGTAAAAGATTCACTCCCCTTTTCTTCTTTTATATGAAAAACAAAAACTTAATTTCGACATTTGAAAATTTATTTGTTAAATCATCTACAAAATATGACAAACATTAATATACATTTAAAATAAATAGCTACAGTTTATTTTTTTTATGTTATATGGATATAACTACACAATAAATAGCAAAGTTAATTATATATAAATAATCAGAAAAGTTATTAATATTAAATAGGAAAGTTATTATTACACACCTAATTGATTATGTCTAGGCATGTTTTATGTGATTGGTTCCACATGTTTACCCTCATTAATACTCTCTTTCATCAATCTTCCTATATCACAAAATTTTTGTATTTTTCTCCCAAATTTCTTCCAATTTAAGATCTTTTTGATGATTCTAGGAGCAATTTTTGTAATTTGAATTCATCAGATATCGCTTAATTGATTTTCTCCTCATTTTTATGAAGATCATATTTGTATACATATATATTGCATCTATTTTTATAGGCTTTCGATTGAAGAATTATTTGTTTCTACATTACAATGGCTATAGTTATAAAAAAAAAGTAGTACAAGAAGAACACGAACAAAAAGAGATTGAGGTTTGTGTGATTGTCAAATTTGTATATAGTAGAATAGTTATATACATAGATACTTGTATTCTAATATTAACACAAGTTGAAATGGTGAGTTGTGAATACAAGTATATTTGGATACATAAGTAATCTATCGAATTTGAAAGGTTAATTAGGCAATACAAGTATAATTGGATACATTAATACTATTTTTTTTATAAACAAATACATGAGTCAACACCAAGCCTCAAGTATTATAAGAAAAACTTGACCAAAGTTTGTTGGTTTTTTTTCATTTTTTTATACAGCCGAATACTTGCACACTTTTGCTACCTACACATTCTATTATTTTTCATTTTTTTTTTTGTTTCTGTATTGTCAAATATATCCATCTTTTGTTTAACAACAATGTATTTATATGTATACTATATTGGTGTATTCATTTTTTGTTTAACAACAATGTATTCATATGTATACTATATTGGTGTATTCATTTTTTGTTTAACAACAATGTATTCATTTTTCAAATTATCGTGTTCATATGCTAAATTGTTATACTTTATCTTGTTTAATATATTAATACATTAAGTTTTTACAAATACTTGTATCCTCGATATATTAATACTTTAAATTTTATAAATAAAGATACTAATTTGAATTTGTACAATTAATACAGTTTCCTTATTTAGTTCACTGTAATTAAAATTGTATCAGTGTATAAATAGAAAAATAAAAAACATGTACAATAATATAGCTAGAAAAAGAGTTAAATTGCAGTCATTTTTTATAAATACCATATTTATAGCTATTGAACTTTAATAACCCTATAAATATAGTCATTTTTGTAAGTTGCTCTTTTTTTAAAGAGGTAGAAGGTAGAAGCACAGTTAGTAGTTTATTCAAATTCAACTTAATATAAGCTTAAATTATTTGGTAACCTTTTTTTTCTTTAAAAAATTGTTCCAAATGAATAATTTTTTATTTTTTTTAATTCTACTAAAAAGGCCTTTTGCTCTAGTTGTGTTGAATTGAGATGTGTGAAATAGGTGGGTTAAAATGAATCGTTGAATTGAGTCAAGTCAAGTTATTAATATGTCTAAAAGTTACTTGAGTTGAAATGAGTCAGGCTAGAATGTGATTTATAATTCAATCCGCATAATTTTTAAGTTTTAATTATTATCTTTTAAAATATTATTAATAACTTTTAGTATCAATAATTTTTTTTTTACTTTATTATGACTATATATAACATATCAAATTGATTTAAAATAAAAAAAAAATATAACATATCAAAATTTAAAAATATTTTTTTAGATTGATAAGATTTCTCATAGGTTAAATTGGACTATATTTCAACTCAATTTTTAATAGGCTAAGCTAATAAATAAACGAATCAATAATCCACTCAAATTTAAACATATTAAATGTGCCACATTTCCATAAATTAATTTTGCCACCTCTAATTGAATCACAAATTCTCAAATTCATTAAAACGAAATTAAATATCAAACAAAAAATTAGGCAAAAGTTTGGAAGACCAATATATGACAAGAGGATAATTAAAAGTTTGGAAGACCAATATATGACAAGAGGATAATTATTCAACCCCCCCTCCTTCCCACCCCCACCACACACACTTAAGACTAACACCTTGTTTGGATGATCCTACCTATTATTTCATAATATATTATATTATATAGTTTTGAGGAATATAACACTAAAATAGAAAGATAAATCTATAAGAAAAGTAAAGTACGGAATATTAAAGCTATCAATTATAAAAATATAGGGTAAAAAATAAACCAAGGTTATTAGATAATAAGTAAAGACAAATTGAGAGAAGGAAAAGACAACAACGCTATTACAATAAATCGATCATTTCATAAAATGAGACCAATGTAATATAGTTTGAACCATAACACATATTTTTGCGTATATTATACTAATAAAATAATTGATTTATAGGAAAATATTTTCACAATGAAGTGTTTACTATTATGCAATTAAAACCCGAATATAGGTTGGCTGATCGCTGTCATGAACTCGTTAATATCCACACAATATTTTTTTTATATTAAAAAGTATTTATAAGTCAATTACGTCTTTTTCTCAAATTATCTTGATGTATTTATATAAAATATATTAATATCTATAATTCCCAATAAATAATAATAGTATTAGGCTATTAGCTGTAACAAAATTCTTCAACTAATTAAGTATGCTTTAAATTAAAATTAAATGTTGCCACTGAATATTTCAAATATAGAATACATAACCACGTGTTAAGTTAATTATATTATTTAAAAAATGAATTATGAAAAAAAGATAATATATATATATATATATATATATATATATTATAATAATATAATAATAAATAAATAAATAATTTAGGAAGTCCATAAAGATTTAGGAAATGAAATAAAGTAGAGGACAACCTAGCAAAGCGTAAGAGTAATATAGAAGTTTTTGGAAGATTAATGATATATTATATGCCCACTTTCTTGCATTATTTTTGAAAATGAATATTGTATTGGTGTCAATTTATTTGGTTATTTTTTTAGTCTTAATTTTATTTTTATTTTCTATCTTACTTTTAGTGAAATCTTAAATAAATAAAAAGTTGAAAAATATTAACATATCGTCACATAAATTAAGTAAAAGAATTATTTAGGTGTTATATCTTAGACTGTCAAGCTATGTAACGACCTTTCATATGTAAACAAGAATTTTGACAAACTGATAAGTATTTTTTATGAGATTTTAGATTTGAGCCTGCTGTTTATTGAGTACATACTGTTTGACACATTAACTAAACATAACTGTTTTAATTTGATTGTCTTGCTTTAAAAAAAAAAGAATAATTTTTCTCTTTTTAGTAACACTTTAATATTAACTTTTAACATTCAATACATTATTACCTTAGTATAATCTATTTGTTTGATTTAAGTTGGTAATCCATAGGAGGGGCAAGTCCAGTGTCAGCAACCACGATACTTCTAGCTCTTATATAGGATGGGCCGACCGATCCGCTCTAGATGTGCATTGATCATCTCGTTTCTTCCATCGACAATGCATTCTTGGCCTTAATTGGCCCGTTTATAGAGTGCTAAAAGCAACTCTATACTCTTTATACATTAGTATGAAAGAACACGTTCAAACAAATTGAAACAGAGATCGTAACGTAGTTTCCTTTTGACCAAAATAAAAAAGGAAATATGGTATTTACGTAAATAAGGGGGAAAATAAGGTTAAAGTTGTGAAGTGAAACGCGAGGCATGAGGAAGCCAGGTGGATAGTTATAAAAATGGGTTACTAAACACTGTATCCTTACCACCCAGATTCCCTTCTTTCTCTCATTTTCATTTTTTTTTGTTTTTTCAAAATTAAAATTAATTTTATTTTTTTCTCTAAGCTTTAAAACAAATTTAACAGAGAAAAAAGGACCACTTACAAAGATCACAAACCCTAGAATTTGTTCTGAAACTCTTATATATTTTGATTGGGTTTGCTGATCAAATTTGTACTCTTTTCAACAATATTATTATTATTATTTTTTACAACTGTTGTACATTTTTAACAAGCCCAAAAAGGTTAGTATTTTTTTTTTGAATTTTTTTGGTTGATCTGGTTGAATTTTGGTTGGATTATGTGTGGTATAATGTAGTGGGGAAAATGTTTGTAATTTGAGCGGAATGTGGAGGATTAGAGTTTTTTAAAAAAAATGTTTTGAGGCTCAGATCTGTTGTTGTTATTATAGGTTATGTTTGAATTTTGTTTGTCTGGGTGTTGTAGAGGGTTTTTGTTTGTTTTTGATGAATTTTTTTGTTAGTTTATAGCTATTGTTATTGACAAATTGTTTGAAATGGTTCAATTTGGAAATCAGTTCGTTAATTTCAGCTCTACATGCTTAGAAATTTATGATAATCATTGTAGTATAAAGATTTGTGGTGAAAGATGCAAGCTTTGGTGTTGTGTATTGGATTAAATGGAGGAGTGACTTTTTTTTTTTTGAAATTCATTGTGGTGCTGGTTTGGTTGGCTGGGGATGGTGATAAGATGAGTGGTTTTAATATGTAGAGGTGGTGATGATGTTTAATTAGTTTTATGAGGATATTGGGTTAGATTTTTAATTGTTATCTGAAACTGTATTAGTGATTTGGGGGTTATGGTGCATGCCTATGAAAGCCTGTTGTTTATGTTTGGCTGCAAAAAGTTTATTTCTTTAGAACTATTGTAAATATTCAAGCTTTTTTATCAGTAGCTAGGTGAAGAAATTTTAGATTCTTGAATTTCGTAGCTATATAATAGTGATATGTTATCTGGAAACAGCCTCTCTACCTCGAGGAGGTAGGGGTAAGGTCTGCGTACACGGTACGCTCCCCAAACCCTGCTTATGACTCTACAGTGGGTTTGTTGTTGTTGTTGTTAAGTGATGTTTTACTTACGTGGTGTTGCAGGAAGAAAGGTGTCAGTCTTTGATCTGTTTTGGTGTTCGTTCGGAATCGGTACACAATATAATTGGAACGAAGGGAGACTGACTTGCTAATATACAATAGTTTGTTCATGATGGCCACTGCTGCTACTTGTGCATTCTTCCCTGCTGCTAATCCACCTCCGGACTCTGGAGCAAAATCGTCTGGAAATTTAGGAGGAAGTCTTCCTGGAAGTATAGATACACGGGGGCTTAATGTTAAGAAGCCTTCTTTTGGGAGCCTACAAGCTAAGGCCAATGCACAAGCACCACCTAAGGTGAATGGAACAAAGGTAGGCGTTATGGATGGTTTCAAAAATGACGATGAGGTGATTTCTTCACATCACCCAAGGACTTTTATCAACCAGTTACCTGATTGGAGCATGCTCCTCGCCGCCATCACGACAATTTTTTTAGCTGCTGAGAAGCAATGGATGATGCTTGATTGGAAGCCTAAGCGTCCTGATATGCTCGCTGATCCATTTGGATTAGGAAAAATTGTGCAGGATGGCTTTGTTTTCCGTCAAAATTTCAGCATCAGGTCTTATGAAATAGGGGCTGATAGGACTGCGTCTATAGAAACAATGATGAATCATTTACAGGTATTCTAGGCTTTCATTTCCATTTGTAAAGAATTATTGACTTTAAGTTGTGGAAGCATCTTGTTTTTATAATTTCACGAGCTTGAGTTGGTTTTGCAGGAAACTGCTCTTAACCATGTCAAGAGTGCTGGACTCATGCATGGTGGGTTTGGATCAACTCCAGAGATGTCCAAGAGAAATTTGATCTGGGTCGTTACTAAAATGCAGGTTGTGGTGGACCGTTATCCTACTTGGTAAGTTTCTACTTGTACATGGATGAGATTACGTCTCTGACATGTTGTATTAGATAAAGTTCACCAATTTTTTGAACAATCTTTGTTGATCAATGTTTTAGGCAATTCAAGATTGAGTGTCATACTCCAGAATTTGTTAATGATGTTTAATAAAAATTTCTTTGAACACACATTGGTGTAATGTGCTTAACCTCAAGTCAGTTTTCTTTTCTTATGTAGTCCTATAGCCTGTTTGGCCAAACTTCTAAAATCAGCTTATTTTGAAGAGTGCTTTTGGGAAAAAAAGAAGCACTTTTGGCCTTCCAAAAACTTGGGCAAACAGGCTATTGAAGTGTTTTCATAGCGTTTTGCTATTGTGTGATATGGGAATCACTTCGATTAAATTGAATTTAATTTGATTCCCTTATGTTAATATATCTGTGAAGTCGTTAAGAACATGATCTATTTAAATGGGAAAATTTTGTTTTACATAATCAGAAATATCTCAAGCTCTTTTAGGTGCGAAGTAACCCTCTGTCGTTGATTGTTTTACTCATTTGCCATCTAGCTACTAAGCATTTAATTTCCCTGTTGTGAATTACAGTTGTGGACTATTCATAGGAGCAATATTAGGTTTTCTTACATTTGTTGTATAGTTGAAGATTTGAAGCCATTTCGGATATGTTGGGGATTATTCTTTACTTTTCCTACTGATCACCCTATTAATATTTGTAATACTACATGCACAGTTTCTTTGACATGGGAGATGAAGATCCTTTGACTGATTTCTTTTTTTCATAGGGGTGATGTTGTTCAAGTAGACACTTGGGTAGCTGCATCGGGGAAAAATGGTATGCGCAGAGATTGGCTCCTCCGCGATAGTAATACAGGGGATATATTGATGAGAGCTTCCAGGTAGGGGCATTATTGTTTAATCTACTTCAGTTTGGTTAATTTTGACACAGTGATCAGTTATCTTCAAGTAAAATGATCTTATCATTCCTACTTAGGTTTGTCTCTATAAAGTTTCAACCTTCTTGTTGGATTTGGTTGTTTTATGACTATGTCGTAGCTCCTGTTCTTTTCTGTTGCATCTTTGGTAGCCAAACATGAAGCGCTTGATGATATATTCATTGGTTCATAACCGTGATGTCTTTATGTTTCCATTTGCTTGCAGCCAATGGGTTATGATGAATAAGGAGACGAGGAGATTATCTAAAATACCAGATGAGGCTCGGGCTGAAATTGAAGATTATTTTGTTGATTCACCTCCTGTTATTGATGAGGACAGCAGGAAGTTACCAAAACTTGATGAGACAACAGCAGACTACACTCGAACTGGTTTAACTGTAAGTTGAAGTATTCATCAATGGTGACTTTGTCGCACCTAAGGACATCATTTTTATTATATTCTGATTTGTTGAAATTTACAGCCAAGATGGAGTGATTTAGATGTTAACCAGCATGTTAATAATGTCAAGTACATTGGCTGGATTCTTGAGGTAAGACCTCAACCGTTTCCTCCTCCTTTCTAAAATAATTTTTTCTTCCCTGTTATTGCTTGTAATATATTATGGTTTATAATTAGGGTATGTTGCATAATAGATGAGGTTAGGTTTCATCGTGTTCTGAAATTGTGTGGACAGGACAATGCAGAAAGAAAAGGAAAACTAAAAGGTTGTGTGTGCACACACACTAACCCAACCAACTTCTGTATTTGTTGGATTTGTAGTGGTATTGGATATACTAAGGTTTCAGATAGAGCTGATATACATCCAGTGAAGTGTATATCTGTTAGGAGCCATTTGCTTGCATAGTCCATTAAGTTATGAAACACTTATTTGTTGACGTTACTGCTCCTTGCTTGTATGCTCTGTACTGCTTTTCTATTAGTTGCCATGTTTTTACTTCTCTGTCGTTTTCCCTTTTTATTACTACTTTGATTTGCTTCACTTGAGCAGAGTATCTTTCGGAAACTGCCTCTCTCTCTGCCTACACGAAGTAGGGGTAAGGTCTGCGTACACTCTACCCTCCCCAGACCTCACTTTGTGGGATTTCACTCTAAATGTTGTATAGGGCCACCAATTAGTGTGGAAAGTGTTCCATATAATTGAGCACAGTAATAAACTTTTTCCTGTCTTCTAGCTGATAAGTAAAATGTCTCGCTATTTCTTTTATTTTTTTATCTAACAATAACTAGTTTCACCCCAGGGGATCTTGTTGTCCCTGTAAAGGAGTAGTAGTTATCGTTGTGTGGGGTATGAGCATGAAATCTTTATATCAACCTTAAACAGGAAAGCTTAATGGACTCAAGTGAGCATTGTGACATGCATTGTACTGAAAAATCGATGGTCATTGATCTCCAACTTTACTGGCCTTTAGTGCTCATTCTCCTTGCCGTTTGCATAAAGCATAAATCGTTTGTCACAATAGTAGTAATAATTCTTTTGGGATTAGTGGGTTGCCGAATTCCAAATTTCTCAGGTCTAATGGTGTACATTAATAAAGAAATATTCTCTTAAAAGTGCTTCAAAATCTTGAGAACATCATGTAATTTTGGAACAATGTCTTTGGCTGCAGAGTGCACCCATGCAAATACTAGAGGGTTGTGAGCTTGCTGCCATGACTTTGGAGTACCGCAGGGAGTGCAGAAGGGACAGTGTGCTTCAGTCTCTTACCTCTGTACTTGACAAAGGAGTCGGTGACTTCACCGACTTTGGGAATGTTGAGTGTCAACACGTCCTTCGACTTGAAAATGGCGGAGAGGTTGTTAAGGGACGAACTGAGTGGAGGCCGAAACTTGTCAATGGAATTGGGACCCTAGGCGGATTCGACTTCGCCTGAGTTCTTGGAGACTTGATGTAGCTCTATGTCACAATCCTTTGTGAATCCTCCTACTTGTGCTCTTTTGATCTTTATATATATATATTCCCTCTCTCTATATCTATATCTATATATATATATATGTGTTTCCTTCTTCTTTCCCCATTTTTTTCTTCTTTTTTCCCCCTTGCCTCTTTTCTTTCCCTTAGATATTATTAGTGAAATTATCAGTGATTGTAAGTATAGTCCTTGTGTCTAATGTCTTTATTTCATTTAGCATTATTGCCCTATACTCCAAAAACTTTCTTATCTTTTGTCCCCTTTACCTTGCTGGCAATTAAATTTGGCCTAGAAATGACACTGCTGAACTGGACAGCAAATGGAACATTTTTTTTTATTTGTGGCAATTCTTTTCTTTATCTGTAATGCATTATATTTGTTCTCATTGTCATGTGGTCCAATCTCATTTTTGTCATCAATTTAATGTATGGAAGTTTCCTCTTTGTGCTTCCTCCGCTGTGTTTGATTGGTCACAAAGTTTTTAACGCGTATGCTTTTGGAACATATCATAAGTTTGTAGACTTGTGGTATTGTTTAATTCTTTGTTTGGTAAGATTTTCATCCTATGTGTAATCGAAAGTTATACTACGTATCGTGAAGGATACGATGGTTTCTTTTCATCTGTTCAAATTTTGATAGATAGGATTAATCGATATTTGTGTTGGTAGAGTAGATATTTGGTGGAATTAGTTGATGCATATACATTGGTAAAGAATTTTAAATATGAAAAGGTATCATTTGGAATGGTATTAAACAAATATCACTAATAATTATTAATCGATGATATGTTTAAACATGCCTAGTTATATCTTGGAGAAGAATGTTACTCAATTAATTTCACTTTTACAAATTTTATCTTTTTGCATTTTTGTTGTGTCTTTTAGTGACAAAGGCCTCTCTTTTTTGTTGGTGGGTGAGCATCTTTTTATCAATCAAAGTTCAAATTTTTAATAATAGATAAGGATATATCATAAAAGTAGAACCAGACAATCAACTTTACAGATAATTTTGGATTTAGAATAAGTTGTGGAAGACATACTTTTTTTTTTTTTACTTTTAACTTCACCTGCTAGACTATATTTGTTACGATTCAAACTCATGACATGTATTGTTCACAGCCGATCAGACCTCACATATTTATTCTTTAGGTCATATCATTATTGATTTCAAATAGTATACATACCTTATGCTTATAGATGTATATCGTCCTAAGAAGTTCCTGCGAATCTTTCGAGAGGAGAGGTAGTTTTGTGTGTAAGCATAACAATTTTTATCGAAACTGATAAACACATCATTTTCCTGTTGGGGAGGTACCCATAGCACTCCGATTTACCTACTCGCGTTTTGTATGAATATGCAGAAAGATATGTCCTATAATGTTCTTCACTTTTTTCTTCCACGTAATGAGTGAAGATGTCTTATGCACCTCTTTTTCAAAAGCTTGTTAGAATAGAAGTCTTTCCGTCCTTTTCAGATTGCCTTCATCACTTGTATTTTTCTAACTTCGACTACTTATTTTTCAAACAATTATTGAATATCTTTAGAGATTTTTTTTCTTCTCCATAATTTAACTTTGTATGTGCGAGTTCGCTCATGTTATCAATTTTAAGTCCGAATAAAAGAAAAGAATTGTCAAGAATCAATCGAAAATAGCCTCTCGATCCCATAAAGACAAAGATAAGACATGTGCATATTATTCTTTATAGACTTCATTGCACTAAATATATTGTTCTAGTATTTTTTCCCTTCATATATAATTTGTTATTAATTAAGGCTACTAAAGGATCTTAAAGAAACCAAAAAAAAAAAAAAAAACTTCCACTTTCTCAATCTTGAAATTAAAACTATATATTTAAAAAGAAAGAGGCTTCTATTGTCAACTAACAAAGTACTTTTGCTTAAATTAATTTTGTCTTCAAAACAAAAAGGAGGATGGAAATGAATGAGTGGTGGAGAAAAAAAGATAAAAAGCCAAAGACCATGTTCTATAATAATATCACCTTGGTATTTTTTTTATTTTTTGTCTGATGTCTGATATTCACATTAAAGCCTTGCTATTTCGGATTCACACTACGTAAAACCTCATTCGATGAGAAGTACTCTTATCAAAGATTTTTTCATACTCAGAGCTCAAACTCGAACCCTCTAATTAAGATGGGTATATAGTAAACAAAATAAAGAATCTTGAAGAACAAAATAATGTGTCAACCATGAGACTTCACATGAGTAGGGAACAATTCATTAACTTTGTCTTAATTGTGAAAAAATAATAATAATACAATATCCAAATATCTCTCTTATCACATGCTATTTGCTCTTTTTGGTACATTTGTCACATGCAAAATTGAGCCAGAGTGGATAGGAATATTAAGAATAAAAAGAATATTGATTAAAAATTAAGATTAGGTCAATCATAGAATTTACTATAATTAATTAGACACAATTTTTTAGATGTTACAAGTGACAGTTTCTATCTAGTTTAGTTTATCTGCCCATAATAAATTTATTGTTTTATCTGGTCTTCTTGGATTTCTTATTTGGTGCCAATCATATGTTTTTTTTCACAAAAATAAAAAATAAAAATCTAGACATCAATATTGATGTCTACTTTCCCATAGTTATTTTGTTCCTTTTCTAATTTTTTATTTATTCATAGTGATGTTCAAATTAATATATATGCGTATAATAAAAGTTTATTTATATTAAATTAATAGATTATTCTTTATAAAATTTATTTAGTGCTTGACATTCATTTTAAGACTTCAATTAATTCGATAAAAAAAAAGGCTTCGATTAATTCGATTAAAAAAAAAGTTTCGATTAATTTGAATTTATGCGACGTAATGCCCATTAAAAAAAAAGTAAAATAAATTAATTACATCGAATGCATGTGTATATAAATATATAAGATCACTCTAGCTATCAAAATTTAGGTAGTTAATTGTTGAACATACATATTTTTTAAAAAAATTTGCTAAGATTTTGATCCTTAATCTACCAAGATTTGACATACTTTATTAATGGTTAAACCACATTTTTAATTTCATGTTATCTTGATGTTATTTCATTGCATATATATTTTTTTGTCAAGTTGAAATCAATTTTAACACAATTAAGATAAGGACAGTGTAACTAATTGACAATTAAGCAATAAGTGGAGTTGTTAATTAATTAGCTTTAGAATTGCGATTCAACAATTTGCTTTGGTACACCTAATTAACAAATTGATACACTTAACTCTTGCACTAACTCTAAGGGTGCATTTGACATGAAAATGTTTTTCAATTATTTTATATTTAGTTGGTCAAAATATTTTATTTGAGAAAATAAATTTTTTAAAAACCAAAAAAATAATTTTCTGATACAAGTAAGAAAAATAAGTGTCATAAGTATATTTCACGTTGATTGTTGCTCTCTATTCTCAATACTCAACACTCACGACCCGCCATCCACCTCTCATCCCAACTCCTAACCCTACCCTTACAACATGCTATCCCCATTCTGTCTAACTGTTCGTGAGATGATATTTTTTTATTTACTTATTAAATATTAAAAAATAAATTTTAAAAATCACTTGTTTTCAAGAAAATATTTTATGTGGAATTTTTTTCTTCCTTCATCCCAAACACACCCTAAATGAAGTTTTTTCCCAATAATTAAAGAAACTAAATAATAATTATCACCGCAAACAAAAAGCATATAAACCACCTAATTAAATACATGTTTTTTTAAATGAAAAGTGCAAGAAAATAAAACAAAAAAGACACATAAAATTAGGCTAAAATAATGGTATGCAATTGGTCCAACATATAATCCACTAGCTATTATTACACATGATTTAATTTAAGTTGCAATGTATTTGGACTAATTAATTTGGATCCTTTTTAACAAAGTAAAAAAAATAAAATAAAGTGTATACCGACATAAACATTTGTTTGAAAAACATTGAAGTGACATAATCTTCATTTCATTTATCCACGCTTATATGATTAATTATTATCAAGGTATACACACTCAAAAATAATAATAATTGTTGTTAGTTTATTTTGGGCAATCAATCACCATGAATGCACTCAACTTGGGAAAATATTCACAAGATGAGAGTTGCGGAGTTATAGAAATTAAGATGGATGTGTAATTTTATCAGAATAGAAATGATCATATTCATAAAGATGCAAGCAACATACGTTGAGGATAAAATGCAAAAAAGTCGCTTGAGATGAAAGTGTAAAAAGTAGACAAAATAGACCTAAAATCACATAAATAATCTCAAAGATTTGTAGCGCAATTGGTTGATATCAATACAGACTTAGCTAAAGATAGAACATAATTAAAGAAAAAGATTCATATAGGTAATAATCACTACTTAAGAATATATTTTGGACTCGGATGAATATATTTTTAACTTATTTTTATTTTTAATCTATTTATTATGATAATGATATGATGAGTTTAAATATTGAAATGAATATTTATACAATCAATTTTCACTTGTTTATAACTAAGACGCAATTATTATTCTATTGTATATAAAACACACGAATAGAAAAAAATAAAAAGAGTGACCACGTGATTTTTTTCTTTGAAAAAAGTTTTACCCAACTTTTTCTTTTTTAACTACTACATTGTAATTATATTATAATATAATATATTTGAGCAAATTCACTTGGTCGTCCCATGACTAATGAAATTTACATTGATGTTGACGTCTAAGAATGTGACCTAGTAATTGATAAAATTAAAATAAAATTGTGAATGATTTGCCGTTTGAATTTATAAAATCTAAATACTAATGATGATGTGGAAAATAATTGAAGAGAATGAAAGACAAAATCAATTTATAAAACCTAAATATACTACTAATAATTTATAGATTGGGCTAACATAAATATTCATAATTTTTGTGATTGAACAAAAAGAATAAATAAATAAAGGAAAAAAAAGGATAGTAGAACTAACAAGAATCTTGTGAAATTATATCACGAGCTGAATGTGTCAACAACAAAGTGTGTATCTAAATATATATTTTTTTTATCTTCAACTCAAACGTTCGATATTCATATTATAGATTCGAATAGCATTCCTCTATTCTTTCTAGTAATAAATTATTAGTGTATCATAAATAAACTTTTTTTTTTCTTTTAATAGATCTTTTAATATGTGAATCTGAATTGATCAGAATTATTTTTTTTAAAAAAAGCACTACTAAATATTTGGGAAAAATAATTAAAAATGTTAAATAATTAAAAACATATTTACACTATTTTTTTTTTCCATCTTTCATCATCAAGGTTGAGCTAATCAAATATTTGTTTCCAATCGACAATAACAGATACGTATAAGCCAAATAAATATCAAAAATATATTTTAATTTTAGGAAAAATCCTTTTGGCCAGAAAATTTGGCCAGACAGAATGATATTTTACCTTTTAACTTTAATACATTTTAATAAAAAAATAAAAAAAAGATCAGTTTATTTTAAAATAAAATAAAATATCATAAACTTTTTAAATTTCTTACCAAATTCTGGCCATTTAGCATTATCCTTAATTTTAATAAGTGATGGTTAAAATATGAATCGTGAATAGTTAAGATAACAAACTCGCAAAAAGTGAAAAAAAGAAGAAGGTGGTTTTACGGTTGGTGTAATGAAACAGTATTTGACAAAGTAAATAATGTTAGGAGGAAGAAGAAAAAATAATTAATATGAGTACATAAGAGTCACCATCTAATGCCGGCAATTTCTGTGAAGATACCACTGAGTCATTCAAGCTGTGGCACTTGGATCGAGGACAGAGAAAAATGGAAGAGAGAGAGGCCATTGTAGTTGTAGAGTAGTAGTACTACTGCTTAGTTTAAGACATGAATGAACAATCAAGAATTTGAAAGAAATTAGTGTGTGTGTGTGTTTTTTTCTTGATAAAGGTAATCAAGAAAGAAAAAAAAATGGGCTCCTCAAAAACCCATCATTGTGTCTTCAATCCCAAGTTAAAAAAGAAAGACATGATGTGATTGCCCCCATTACCTGTTTTTTCTTCTTCTTACATTCTCTCTTTATTAGTATTGTAAAAAAGCTTCAATCTTTCTGCAATTTCATCTGAGGAATCTTTTGAGGAAATTGACAAAACCCCAGGTTCTATTTTTAACTATGTATCTTAGATCTTTTGTAGAAATGCTGTGATGTTGCTAAGGTTTGATTCTTTTTTGGTTTCTTGAATAGTTGTTGGTGTAGATTTGGGCAATTTCATAACTTCAGAGCTGATTAGCAGAACCCCAGGTTCTATTTTCACTCTATCTGTCAGATCTTTTTGGGAAATGCTGTGATGTTGCTAAAGTTTGATTATTTTTTGGTTTCTTGAATAGTTGTTGGTGTAGTTTTGGGCAATTCCTTAGCTTTAGAGGAGATTAGCAGAACCCCAGGTTCTATTTTCACTCTATCTGTCAGATCTTTTTGAGAAATGCTGTGATGTTGCTAAAGTTTGATCCTTTTTTTTGGTTTCTTGAATAGTTGTTGGTGTAGTTTTGGGCAATTCCTTAGCTACAGAGCTGATTAGCAGAAACCCAGGTTCTATTTTCTTACTTTTGTCTGTTAGATCTTTTGAGAAATGCTGTGATGTTGCTAAAGTTTGATCCTTTTTTTGGTTTCTTGAATAGTTGTTGGAGTAGTTTTGGGCAATTTCATAACTTCAGAGCAGATTAGCAAAACCCCAGGTTCTTTTTCACACTTGTCTGTCAGATCTTTTTGGGAAATGCTGTGATGTTGCTAAAGTTTGATCTTTTTTTTTGGTTTCTTGAGTAGTTATTGGAGTACTTTTGGGCAATTCCTTAGCTACAGAGCTGATTAGCAAAACCCCAGGTTCTATTTTCTTACTTTGTCTCTTAGATCTTTTGAGAAATGCTGTGATATTGCTCAAGTTTGATCCTTTTTTGGAAGTTGTTGGAGTAGTTAAATATTTCAACTTTAGTTGTTCAAAATTTACTGAAACTGATATAGCTCAAGTTTGATCATTTTCTTCACAGTGCTTACTTTTTTGGCCTCTGAATGTCAGTGATCTACTATTTAATCTTGCTCAGTGTTCCATTTTGTGTTGTGGTGGCCTCTGTGTAAATTCTGTCCCAGATCTGAGATTTATGCAACTGTAGATTTAGGAATGAGATTTTGGTTTCAATGAGCTTTTAGATGAAAAAATTGATATGTGAATTTAAGATATGTAATTCTGATAATAAAGCTGTCTTCTAAACATTCTGGTTATGTTTGCCACAAGATATGTTATTTTCTTCAAAGTTTTGTTGTCTTCTGGTTTGTTTTCTTATGCTTTTTTCTTTGAAATTTGCATAGGTAGATTATTTTGGAGGGTTGGCTTAGGTTTAGTCTAGCTGCAAGTTGGAGCAACGCTACTATGCTTAAGCAAATTCTTGCAAAACTTCCTAGGAAATCATCAAAATGTGATACGTTTGATTCATCGGGAAGCAATTCCTGCAACAACACCTCAAACTTGGGGAATGGAATTCAATTTACCAATAGTTGCACCGTCATAGCAAACAGGCTGAATGTAGTGAAACGGATGTCAACAGCAATTTTTCCTGCGAGTATTGTGGCTGGTGGTGAGTCTGTGGCACCACATGTGCCCTTTAAAGATGTTTCAAATGCGGAGAAGCAAAGCTTATTCGTAAGCAAGTTGAATCTCTGCTGTACCATTTATGATTTCAATGATCCAGATAAAGATTCCGCAGAGAAGGACTTGAAACGACAAGTTTTGCTGGAGTTGAATGAGTTTGTTGCTTCAGGATCTGCAAGATTCACGGAATCAGCAATTGCTGCAGTATGTAAAATGTGTGGAGTTAACATGTTCAGAACTTTTCCTCCCAAGTATTTCTCAGCTCGTGGTGAAAGTGAAGATGAAGAACCAATGTTTGATCCAGCTTGGTGTCATTTACAACTTGTTTATGACTTGTTCCTTAGCGTAATTGGCCAAGGTTCTCTTGATGCAAAGGTTGCTAAGAAATACGTGGACCATTCTTTCATATTGAAACTGCTTGACCTATTTGATTCTGAGGACCCAAGAGAAAGAGAATGCTTGAAATCAATATTGCATCGCCTTTATGGGAAGTTAATGATGCACCGGCCTGCTATTCGAAAGGCTGTAAGCAATATCTTTTATCGTTTCGCTTTTGAGACTGAAAGACATAATGGGATTGCGGAGCTGCTGGAGGTTTTCGGAAGTGTAATTAGTGGTTTTGCTTTACCATTAAAGGAAGAGCATAGATTATTCTTCTCAAGGGCCTTGCTACCTCTACACAAGCCAAAATCCTTGGGTATCTATCATCAACAATTAGCATATTGTGTTGTACAGTTCATAGAAAAGGAACAAAATCTGGCTAGCATAGTGATAACGAGATTGTTGAGATATTGGCCAGTGACAAGTAGCCAGAAACAATTGATGTTCATCAGTGAGTTGGAGGAGATTTTAGAAATGATCAGTATTCCAGAGTTTGAGAAAATCATGGTGCCACTGTTTCGTCGTATCGGCTATTGCCTTAACAGCTCCCATTTCCAGGTAATATTTCTTAATCAAAACGCTCTTGGATTGCATAACTCTCAAACTATTATGGTCACAATAAAGAGGGAGCTCCATGCAATTGTTATGGTCTCTCCTTCAGTCAAGGGTCTGTCTGAAACCTCTCTACCATCATTGGTACATAATTGAATTGGTCTCGGTGATGTCTAGTCGACAGAATTGGAGACAATAATTATATATGCATGTTAGATAAATTGCAAATTCAATGCTCGGGCTTAAGGTTATGGTAATTTTAGAATGGTTTGTGAAGCTTAGGATGTCACCAAGCATAAAACTTTTTGTCATTTCATGCAATTAGTAGACTAGTTTTTGTGTCTTTATATACCATACTGATAGTTTTAACTTTAAGTTGAACGTTAGAAGCTGGCTTCGCGAAAGGAGAAGGAAAAAAGAAGACCTCGGAAGTTGGATTTTGAGATCTTACCCATCATTTTATTGCACCCTTCCTTTGAAAACTTTTGTCAATATTACGTGAAATTCTTGAAGATATAGATTTCTTATCTGTAGAATTCTTGAAGATTTATTGTTAACAACAAAGCTAGCTATTTATCATCTCTTGATCAACATGCTATGTCTCCCATTTCTTTGCGGGATAGCTTCTAGCCCTTGAAAGGGCCTTCTCAGCATCTTGTTTATCTTAATATCTATTCGTTGTCAAGGTCTCAGATTCAAAGCCCAATGAAGTTAAACACACTGGGTGTTTTTTGGAATCTGTCCATTGCTTGGTGGACAGGGTTACCCGGAATTTGTGTTGGTGGGAGGTAACAAGTATCCCGTAGAATTAGTTGAGGTACACACAAGTTGACATGGGCACCACGGTTATCAAAATAAGTACATCTATACTTTGCCATAGCTCTAAACTAAGTACCCCCGAGAGGCTAATTTTACTTTGTTATCCCAACTTTGACATAAAAGATGCATAATCCCTTTTTTTCCCCAAAAGAATACTGGAATGAAATAGAAGGCTGTGATTGGTCCAAAGAGCGGGTCACAGACGGATTTCTCGGTTATCAAAAAAAAAGAATACTGGAATGAAACGGGTCCGAATGGAGCAGAGTAGATAATACTTATATAGAATATTCATATAGCTGACCAAAGTTTATGATTGAGTTGTAGTTGTTTTTCTTTTTCCCTTCTCTTGTGGGAGAAGGTGGGGAGGGGGTTTGTTCCACTTGTACAAAAAAAGGAAGCCCGGTGCATGAAACATCCCGTGTTCACACAAGGTTCATAGAAGGGGGCTGCACCCCAAGGGGTGTGCGAAATTGGAAATTTGTTTAATATCTGGTTAATTCTTGTTTCTGGTTTCTTTTTCTTCCGAATGTAGACTTTCTTGAACTCATTCAGACTTTCTCCCTCTTTTAACGAACTTGCAGGTGGCTGAAAGAGCACATTTCTTGTGGAACAACGATAACGTCCTTAACCTCGTGATGCATAACAGGCATGTGATCATGCCAATTATTATCTCAGCTTTAGAAAGGAACAGCCAGAACCACTGGAATAAAGCAGTTCTTAACCTCAGTCAAAACGTGAGGAAAGTCTTTTCCGAGATGGATGAAGAGCTTGTACTCGAGTGCCAACACAAGCTTGAAGAAGATAATGCAAAGTCAAATGTAGCAGCCGAGAGACGAAGGTTGACATGGGAGCGCCTAGAAATTGCCGCTAATTATGAACCTGTTACCGTTCCTTCTAATATTCCAGGCCTGGTTAAACCCCCCACCTGTCTCGTTTCTTGCTAATTTGATCTTGATCGATAGAAAGAACCATTTTAGCTCTCATTCACACGGTTTTTATTTCGTGAAGAAGTAAAAAGGAAACATGCATGTCATGTTTCTTTAGTGTATGGATTTTGTGTCTTGGAATATGGATGTATATAGGAGATGCCACAAGGCATCATGTTCACATTTCAACTATTTCCCAAAGCTGTGCTAAGTGACTTGCTACTACCATTTACTTATTCTTTTGGCTTTTTAAAAAGATAAGTCATTTGGTTGCACTCACTTACACTAGGTAAAGGTAAGTATCAGAAACAGTCTCTCTATCTCTACCTCTACGAGGTCGGAGTAAGGTTGACGTATACTCTATCCTCCATTTGTGGGATTACACTTGGTATGTTGCTGTTGTTTGGTTACACTCACTTACATCACAGTTTTATTTTTTAATGCAATTGATGTATGCATATGGCTGGATTTACTGTTGAAGTTACAAGTTTGACATTAGTCATAACTCAGTAGTTTTGTTCCAAAATTCTGTATTTGTTTGTATCAATTCAACACTTAATAAATAAAAAAGAGGTTGTAGTCCAAAATATTTAAACGTTAAATCCTGAATCCGCACACCTAGGCAAACACTACAAAGGTTGGTCCGGTTTAACTATTACTTTATGTTGTATTAAAACATACCTTGATGTTGAATTAGTCTACACATGTTTGTAGTCAATTGGAAATAAATATTTGGCTAATTCAGCATCGAAGTGACAGAGTGTGTAAAGAGAGAACAATGGATAGTTAATGTATGAAATTTGCGAAAATAATGATAAAATGCTTTTTTAACTCTTTAAACTATATAGTACAATGTCAAAAAGACATGAAAATGTGAGTAGGTCACAAGCCAGCTAGGGTCATAATATGTTAGGATACATAGACATGTGAACCATTGTTGTCTAGTTGTATTCTACACTTGCATAGTTGTCTTCCCATTAATAAATGCCAAAAAAATAAATTTAAGAAAATTTGAGAAAGCACTACAGCAACCAGAGGTATGGGCGTTACGATTAATGAAGTGAGTGAAAATCGTAATATATACACCATAATTTTTCGAATGAAGGATGTTCAATTAGCTATCTTTCAATTGCTATAGTTTTAACAATATAATTTTTTGATAGAGAGTGTTCAATTGACCACTCTTCAATCGTTGCAATTCTATCCTGCTTGTTGACGATGAGTGTCAAATGAAAAATAACAAAAACTCAATAGAATAATGAAGATTTGCAAAAAAGTTTACTTTAATAAATATCCGATGAAATAATTAAGGTGCACGAGATAACCCTATTAATTAGACAACTAACCATCCTCTTAATTCCTTTAGGTCCCCATCATTAATTATTCACCTCTAGTTCTTTAATATTCTAATCAATAATTCATATTCTTAATCCTAGGCATTTCATATATAATTTTTTACGAAGGGTGTTTAATTAGCCATCCTTCGGTCGCTATATAATTTTTCAATGAAGGGTATTCACTTAGCTGTTCTTTAGTCGCAATAACACTAACAATATAATTTTTTGACAGAGAATGTTCAATTATAGCTCCACCCCTACTTGTTGGACAGAGTTTTCTTACTATGAGTGTCAATGAAAAATAACAAATACCCGATAAAATAATTAAGGTCTACTAAAATTTTGCTATATCCGATGAAATAATCGAGGTGACCAAAGTAACCCTATTAATTAGACAACTTACCATCTGTTTTTTTTTTCCAGCCTCCAACATTAATTATTCACCTCTACTCCATTAATATTCTTTATCAACTTTCACATTCTTTTTATTAGGCAATTTTTCATATATTTTTCACACATAGAAAGAAAGAAAATGGATGCTCCCCCAAAATATCAAAATATGTCATATTATGATAATGTCCAAAGGCAACATGAAGAAAAAGGATGCCTCTATGCTTGGTTTGTTATTATTTATTTTTTTAGTTTTACTTTATTAGTGAAAAAAAATAAAAAATTAGTAGAGTTACATGAGAATTGACATAATTATTTTATTTTTTCAAGGACATTTTCTGCTAATTTTTTTTTAATATTTGAAGTTGAAGTCAAAATTATTGTTTGGACTTGAATTTTACTTCTTCTTTTTGATGTTTTGTGAGCGAAAATCAGTAATTATTTCACTTGAGATTGTTCGATAGTTATAGCTCCGCCCCAAATAGTTAATCGTTAACTAATTTGAGATTGATGTATAGTTGATTAATAGATATATAAGTAAATTTATATAAATATTATCATGTTTATTCTAATTTTTTTTAATTTTTTAATGTGATTTTATAAATCTTGAAAATGCAGTATGTTTGCGATGTGTTGCTGCTTCTGCTGCAATGAAAGGACCTGTTGTTGCTGTTAGCACAAATTAATCATCATCGTCGTTGATTATGTTATTCAGATTCTTCAAAATTATTGTCTGATGTGTGTGATTCGCCAAAAATTATGTATTTTTATATGATTTGATACGAATACAATAACAATTTTTAAGAATTCGAACAAAATAGATGCAGAGTAGCTTGTAATGTTGATGTTTCAATAAAATTGGATGTTAATCGATTATGCTATGTTTTATATTCTTGTAATGTAATTAATTTCTCTTACACTAAGTATTGTATTGTTACTATACCTACAACGTTTGTTTTGATTGTTACTTAAAAATGTATTGTTAAATTTTGTTGTTACGTAACAATGAAAACCCCTATTTTATGGAACAACCGATTTGGTGTGTTCCCATTGTTACTTAATTTCTTTTTCCAATTATATCTTTACATAATATTTCAAAATACTATTTTACCCTTTACCTTATATTATTTAATTCTAGTCAAATCTCCTACCCTAGAATAATTAAGGATATTTTAGTAAATTTATAAATTACAGTACAGTATGATACAATCAAACCAAACAATTAAAATGTTATTAAACAACAACAAACAATACAGTCTAGCCAAACATTGTATCTATCATACAATACAGTACAATACAATGCAATACATTATGAAACAATGTGTATCAATGATCCAAATAGAGTGTAAGTGAACTTTCTTCATTTGTTATACAATATCACTATGGATTTATCATTTTATATTATCAATGCAATTTAACTCGTTATAAAAAAAATACTTGCATTATATTTCACGATACTATTTCTATTGATTATTACATAATTATAATCTTTACTTGCACAAAATAAAGTGTAATCTAACATAATTTCACAATTTAACTCCTTAACAAGCCGAATCATGACATAAGTCAATAATACCTGCACAAAAAATCTTGTGTACACCATTGATTTGGAGTCGGGTGTAGAATAAATATAACCTCATTATATCTTTTTTTTGTTTGAAATATGTATACATAATTCAAACTGAAAGCAACGAGTTAGGTTGAACTTGCAGAACCTGTTCTAAATCCACACCTTTGAGCTATTTCATGAATGAAATCGATCTTTTAAAGCGTTAAATATCTTTTCATTAATTTCTTCTTGAGGAGGTAAAGGTTGTGGATTTCTAAGACAATCAACAAATCTTCGAACACAATTGTAGATAGGTCGACACCAAAGAAGAAGAATCCCTATTTGTCCAATCATTCCCCCTGTGAAAGCAACAATAGCTAGGGGCTCCATGTTCTCGCGATTTCTTTTTTTTGTTATAACGAGTTAAATTATACTAATATATATATATATATATATAATTATATTATTAAGATATATATAACTTGAAGGGGGAGTATTTTTTTTTTTCACGTACGTTAAATTTTTTTGTTAGGTGTTATTGTTTTGAGTGAATTAACTTGTATTTATGGTTTTCATTAATTGTGGTTAATATAGCTGTGAGAAATTTATTGCCTATTACTCTATTAGTTCATCCTTCTTTTATTTGTTTTGTACTTTACGAGAATCAATTTGATTAATTTTCAAATTCTAAATTAGATTATATTTATTTGATATTTTAAAATAAAATCTTAGATATTAAAAAATTATACGGAAAGTACTATAAATGAAATATCAATATGATGAAAAAATACATCGTCAAAATTCATATTGTTTACACTCTAAAAAAGGAAACTATGACAACTAAAGAGGAATGGAGTAACTATTACTATTATTTTTATTTATATCAGTTTAGACTTTCAAAACTGAGAAAATTTGATTTTTTTCTTTTCAAGAACAAGTGATTTTCTTACTAGTTTCTTATATTCAAAATATTATTTTTAAAATATTTATATATAATCTAGACAAATAATATGAGACATATGGACAGGAGTGTGGGGTTGAGGGTGAAGAACTTGTTTTCCAATTTTTTTTAACCAACTTAATATGGAAATGTTTTCCTCCATAAGTGATGAGTATTACCGACCAAGATTGTGGTGAGATAAATAGAATTCCTCTACCCTTAACTAGGGTCTCAGATTCGAGTCCAGAGTATGAATAAAGTGATGAGTATTACCGACCAAGATTGTGGTGAGATAAATAGAATTCCTCTACCGTAAACTAGGTCTCAAATTCGAGTCCGGAGTATGAATAAGTTTTAGAGGATACTTACACCTCTTTCTCTTCTAATTAATTGTATGAGTGAAAACAGAAAAAGACAATCTTGAACTATGAGAATTTGCTTTTGATAACAGAAACCAAATAAAGTATAAAACACATTTCCTCACAATCACTGAGATAAGAGTTATTGGGTTATAATAAGCAAACCCTATTTTACAATATATGAAGCTAGTTGAGATCTCTAATCTTACATCTTTCTACAATATTTTCTAATTCTATTTCCAAGAAAGGAACCTAAAAAGATAATGAAAAACTTCGAGAAAGGGCACTAACCTTAGTGGCAGAGAGTAGAGGGACGGGTCCATTATCCATCATTTTGAACCTTCCTCGAGAACTTTTCAACTCGAAAGAAAATAAAGGGGATTGGGGTGGCTATACATCTAGAACTGTTGTGTACTTTGAACAACCTCTGTTTTACAGGTTGTCTTGTAATGTCCAGTTTGATTGCACTTACTACAGTGGACAGTATGCTTTTCACGATTAAGATTAAGATCTTCCACGCATAATCGCTTCTTTTCAGGTCGTCCAGGTGGGCGGCGGAACTTGGGTGGTCGGACTAGTCGGGTTCTAGACCATTCAAGTTTATCAGGGATGGGGTGTACCTCTTTACTATAACTCTCGCGATAACTAGCTGCAGTGAAATATTTATCTGTGAAGGCATACACATCCTTTTTATATGATGTGAGAGCAGCAACGGCATGAGAACATGGTATCCTATACAACTGCCAATCACGGCAAGAACAAGATCGGGTACCTGTATTCACAATGTCTGAACGCTCTGCTGAGATAACTTCAAATTCAACTTCATCCGACCTTAGCACTTGATATGTAGAAGAATGAGTTCTTCCGTCCATAATGCGTTTCTCAGCAGATGGAGAAAGGGTAGAACTCCATGTGCTACTCCTTGATCGCCGAAGCTCAAACTCTTCTGTTAACTTACAGTGAATCCGTTTAATCACCTGAATAATAGGAAGTTCACGCGCATCAAGAATCCATTTATTGAACTCATAAATGTTTGAAGAGAAATGACCATATCTTGTTCCGTCAAAATGTATTAATGCCCAGTGTGAAGGAGGATACTGTTGAAGCCACGTTGCTGCATCTGAAGAAACCTCCTCAATTTCAGCCATTTTCTCTTTGAACCCCCTGGTGGACGTGGAATACGCAGCTTTCCACAGGAGTTGCACAAGCCGTGAGTTCTTGAAATCTCTACTGATGCTTTCACTCAGGTACTGCATACATATTGCATGACAAGAAGAGGGAAACTTCCTTTTCACAGCATCTGCAATACTTTTCTGTCCATCAGACAGAAATGTGAGAGGTGGTATCTTCTCAGTGCTCATCTCTAGAGCTTTGCGCAACTCTAACAAGAACCACATCCAGCTATCATCATTTTCTTCATCGACAACACCAAAAGCAAGCGGAAACACTCCACCATCACCATCAAAAGAAGTTGCTGATAGTAAAGTACCTAAGTACCTGCTCTTAAGCTGGATACCACCAAGACAAATAACAGGCAAGCAACCATTCAGGAACCCATGAAGAGAAGCATAAAAGGAAATGAAGAACCTCTGAAACCGACTATCTGAACCAGCTGTAAAAACCTCAGCATGACTTCCAGGATTTGTCTTCTTGATTTGCTCACAATATGCAGGTAATAGACAGTACCCTTCTTCGGAAGATCCATATATAGCTTGCAGCCCTCTTTCCTTGGCTCTCCAAGCTTGCTTATATGGTATAGTTATCCCATACTGTTTATAGATATCATGCAAAATGTCTTTTGGCTTGTAATTTATGTTATCACGCAAACGCTCCTCTATGAAGTTTACTATCCAATCAACAGAAGCCTGATGATGTCCATTTTGTGCATTTTTCCCGCAAGTATGTGTTCCCTCAAGGCTTCTTATAGTAAAGGTAGGAGCATTGGGAAGCTTAATAGCACGAATACGCCATGGACAACCTTCTGAGGCACATTTTGCAATGTAGCGAATCAGGTCACTTTTTACTATGCGAAGCTCAAAATGTTGTGCAATAGCAGCCTCTTTAATTGCATTGCGGAAGGCCTTGACATCAGGAAACTCTTGACCAACAAAAATGTTTTGATCCTCCATGGAATAGCAATTTATGAGATCGCCACTTTTAAATGGCTAAAGTCCCCACTTAACTTATAGGGAATTGACATGTGAAGGAACTGAAGAAAGCAGCCAATGAATACAAACCTGAATATTCAACAGGACACTTCATTAGCATGGGCAAGCAGTTCGAAAATGCACAAATCTTTCATGAATCCTCTCAAGCCTTGATCAGAAAAGACCAAAAGGGTTATATGTAGGGTTAAAAAGATCCAGATACAATAAATTTGCAACCATGCACATTAAACAATGTGACTTCTGCTCGACCTAGTTACTAGGACAGGTTAATGTCATCACAATCAATTGTGTCAGTAACACAACACATGCAGGTATAACAGCTGTTCAGGACAATAATTATTTTCCAAACTACTTTCAGTAATCCGTCGAATAAGCTCGAATACCCATGTATCCTTATGAACTATTCAGAAAAGGGAAAATTCTTTTGTCCATACATTAACAGAATAACAAATATCTGAACTTCTACAATCCAGATACAATTTTTTCCTGGGTTGGGGGTGGGTGGGGGTTGGAGGTAAATGGCGTCAGGGAAATTAACCCATGTACAGTGGAACAGACAGTAAACCTTATAAAACCAAAACTTTTTTGAAAACAATCAGAGTCATCCTTTCGGTCCCACCCACATCCCCAATATATTCGCGGTAAATATAGTATTTGCAAACCACTATAGTTAACTGAGATTTAATTCTTGATTATATCACCGTAATACACAACCAAAAGAATCTTGAACAAGTTTACAAATATAAGAAACATTTAGGCAGATGAAGCAGACACTCCTAGATGATGCTCCACAATCCCAGAGTTCTTAAGAAAACAGACAAAGGAAGACTTTATGCCTATCAAGTCCTAGGTGCTAGGTCATTAAAATTCACACCTCTGAAACCATCTTTCCGGGAAATATAGGCATTACAACCTTAGACATGACAATGTAACAGCACTAAGAACATCACAATATCACTGTCTGAGACAAGGGAGATTTCAGTCAATGAATATATCAGTTTGACCTCTCTACTTTTATGCCGGGATACAACTATGCTATATGGCTTGCTGGCTTGGTCTTCATCCGATCGTTATATCTCATTAATTTTTAAGAGCATTTATTCAGACTCAATTTATGTAGTTACAAAATGAAAAGAACAATTTTCAATAAGATTAAAAATGAAAAGAGCAGTTCCTTGGACATAATGCAAAAAATCCCATTCGAAATCATAATATCATGTTTAATAGTATGCATCAGTTGGCTATAAGAGATCCTTGCAGAATTTTGGAACAAATCAACTTTCTAAGCATACTGGATTCTAAAAAGACAAACAAATGAAATAACTTCATATGTCCAAATAAAAGCGACAAATTGAAACTAAATACATTTCACTAGACGCAAGCAAGAAAGTCATAAACCTGAACATAGAATAAATGCAACAGGCTTGAGGTTATGACCTGTTGCATAATCCCAATCATATCATACTCCCGCTAAAGATCATCCAGACATAAACTCTAGTAGAATAGAGAAATATTCAATCCACATTAAGGATAAAACGAACGATTTTTTGCTTTTTATATGTCCAACAATGTGGGATTTCATCTATAATGATGAACTGATGATATTTCTACAATCAAAGAAAATAATAAGCTGCTAGCCCAACACACACAGTAAGATGTCCCACCTAATCCATTTCACATTCAGTTAGAGGTCTTCAAGTGCGAACTCTCTCTTTTTTGATGATAACCAAGAAATTTGATGTCTCAAGCTTTGAAACTTGGTGGATATAGGTTCATCTCTCTACCTTTCACAGGTTAACTACCACCCTTGATTCCCTAACCAAGCTTTGAGCTCGCGTCTACCACACATCTTGCATGAGCATTCACGGTATGAACAAACAAGGTATCTAACATTCCTTCATAGAAATTACTCTCCTCTGTCAAACTCAAGTGAATTGGTTTCCAGAGCCTTCCGCCAGTTATTTGGCACAGGAATGCATCGAACCAAAACCTAGCAGCTCTTTGACTATGAACTTTAATCCTAAAGCTCACTCAAGTTTGTTTCGATGAAAAAAATTCAGCTGCACATTGTATCCATAACGATTCAAATTACCTCCCCAACCCTGCGCCAAATCTAATCGTGTGAGAGCAACCACTCATGAAAAGTCAACCTAGATGAACTCCATATGACAGAAAAACATCATGGATTGATACGACTAATTTCTGATAAAAGCACTTCTAAAATACTACTGCTAACCATTGAACAATACAGAAAAGAAGAACCTTTCTAATATAATACTACTGCTAAGCGTGTGGCCTAGTGGTCAATGCAGCAACATGAGGTCTTATGTTCAAATTCCAGCAAAGACAAAAACACGGTGATTTCCCATTTGTTGTTTTAGCCTCCTGTTCCCGTGGGTCTAGGTGCGCCTAAGCTGGCTCGAAAAAAAAAAGAGCATACAATACTGCTAAATTCTCTGTAACTTAAAAATTATAGTACTATATACCCGAAAGAAAACTCCATTTCCTCAATACAGAAATAAAAACTAGAGAATTGTACCCATGAAAAGAACATTTCCAATCGGAGATAATTTTAAAACTAATTTTATCGAGGAAAATAGTAAAAAATCCGGCAAAATTGCGAGCTTTTACCTAAATCGGAGTAGTATACGGCGGCTATGAGCCGAGCAACAGTAAATTGGCAGGCGTCGGAGATTGATTTGGGGATTTCCGGTCACCGTGGTCGATTTTTCGAAACCCTAATTCGATGCTCACAGAGAAGGAGAAAAATATTTGTACTCACCCGTATATTGCATTAATTCTAAAAGACAAATTTGCCCTTTATATTTTAGTTTTATCCATTTGTGGTAAAATATACCTTAACCTTCAAAATTTATCAGTAAATTTTAAAGTATTTCGATATTTTAATTAAGACAGATTTAGAAGTTGAATAAAAAGTTTCAAACTTTACATATAATGAAAGAAGAAAGAATTATATAACATGCGAATCAAAATTAATGGACCAATATATTATCCATTATTTTAGACAATAGAGAATGAAGGGACCCCAACATACCCTAATCCTCCACATGATTTATTTTGTTTTTGTATGACACAAGACTAACAAATATTACAACAATCTAAGCAGACAGCAGACTGTATGTTCATTTACCAATTTACCCTTGTCTTTTTTCCATTTTTTGTGATTTCCATTTTTACAAAGTTCAAACCTTTTTCTCTTTGCCAGAGAGACAAATCAAGAATCAAAGGCTATTTGCTTTTACCAATAAAAAAAAAAAACAAATGGACTCAAAAAGACAATCTTTTTCCTAATCCCAGATTTCCCTTATTACAGAAATTTCAAAAAAAAAGAAAAAGGAGTCAAATGGGAGAAGAAAGCACCTCAAATTCCAAGCCTGATGATAATAATAATAATGCAGCTAAAAATGATGGAAGCTATGAGACACCAGTTATATTGAATGTGTATGATCTCACCCCTGCAAATCAGTACTCAGTTTGGCTTGGCTTTGGAATATTTCATTCTGGTATTGAAGGTAAGACAAAAGATTTGATCTTTTTGGAGAATTTCGTTTTTAAAATCTTGTTTTTTTTCTATGTTCTAGATTCTAACATTGTGTGAAATTAGATTTTTTGTTTCTTTGATTTTGCTTGCTTCTTGTTGTTAGAATTTAGATTTGTTATTGGATTGTTTGTTGTGGGGTTGTTACTTTTGAGCTCTTGGGAAGGGGGATTTTGGAGGGTGGGCGGGTGGGGGGGGGGGTTAGGGTAAGGCTTTACCATATCCTGAAAAAAAGAAGAATTTGTTGTGGGGTTGGTTGTTAAGGAGTAAGGGAGTTTTTGGATTATTAGCAAGATCTTTCTGTTTGTTTGATCTTGAGTTTTGAGTTATTAGATGAAAATGCCCCCAAGGCCTAGCTCAAGTGGCAAAAGGTGGAGGATTTGTGGCTTAGGTCGCAGGTTCAAGCCCCACACCATGCAAAGTGAAGCCCGGTATTTAAGTGGAGAAGGGTAGAGGGGCGGGCCCATTATCCACCGAGTTTAGAAGGCTGTGATTGGTCCAAAGGGCGGGTCACAGACGGATTTCTCGGTTATCAAAAAAAAAAAAAAGTTATTAGATGAAAATGTTAAGTAGGTGGTGTTTGTAAGTTTTCTTGATCGTGTTTGTTTCCTTGTGGTAATGGGGGGTCTCGAGTTCTAAACCCCCTGCATGCTTCCTTGGCGCGGTTTACCTCTTCTGTGGGGTTTGTGAGCTATTACACTTGAGTGGGGTTTACCTTGTGCGAACGTGAAGGGTAGCGAAAAAAATATGGAAGCTTTTGTTATCCAGTGTTAAGGTCATGGGTGGATTTAAGTCTGAATCAATTGTCACTGAAGTTGTAGGTGCAATGGGAACTTTGCACCCACCGGCTTATAACTTGCTCGATCCATCTCTGTTTAAGGAGGAGTTTTTCTTATTGGCACAATGAAAATCTCAATGGATCTTGGGTGCAAAACCTTTAAGCCCCTAAGGTGAGAAAAAGAGAAATAAAGAAAAAGATGCGAGGCTGACTTCCATTACCAAAAATATTTATTTGAAAATGATTCTGATTAAGTAACACTGTTGATCTTTCTAATATCAAGTTGATGATGGGGTGTTTAGCTCATATCAGAGATGTGAGATCTTTGATACTCCTTCCGTTTCAATTTGTTTGTCTTACTTTTCTTTTTAGTCCGTTTAAAAAAGAATGCCTCTTTCCTATTTTGACAACTCCTTTAATTTCAACTTCCACATGATATGTTTAATACTGCAAGATTAAAGTAAATTTGGGTACAGTTCAACATATCTTTACTATTTAGTTTAAAATCACAAGTTTCAAAAGTCTTCTTTACTTTCTTAAAATTCGTTAAGTCTAAACCAGACAAACAAATTGAAACGGAGGGAGTACTACTTTCTTTGTTGTTGGGCCAAAACAGAAAGGCTTGTAGATTTGCACATATATAAGAGATAAGTGGGAGTCCTGTAATAAGCGTAGTATTGAGTGATTATCAACTTAGTGGGTACGCATGAAGCCATAAATTTTGCAATGGTCATATGTAAGTGGATGCTGGAATTTTGTTTGTCCTTGTCAACGAATAGGTGAGAGTAAAATAAATAGCTTATATATATTAGTTGCTTGCTAACTGAGGAACTCATGGAATGTTCAAAGGTAAACAACTGTTTACCAGTCCATGTAATGGATCTCGTCTGTTTTACTTGTACGCCTCTCATTTCATTCTTCCCTACAATTTTCTGAATTGTTAAACTTCCGAGGGTCATGCTTGTACAAGCATTACTGTCACAGGACAAAAAGTTCTGCTAATATCATGTGTAGATATCTTATACCATTGCCTCACCTTCCCAGATTCTTGAGACATCGAAAATGTCGAGAACTGCCAAACCCGAAGATGGAAATATGGCACTTCTCTACCCCAACTAGCATTTCCTAGATTCACCTGTTATATTAATGTTGTTATACATAAACTTCCTAATAATTATTACCCAAGAGATCCTGATAAGAAAAAACTATGACCAGAGTTGCAAGACAGTAGATGCAACTTATTTTGCTCATACTGTCTGGAGTATTCAAGATAAGCCATTTCTTTATGGAAGTTTTATATTCAGCTTAATACTTGGAATAGTATAGTATGTCAACCGCTAAAATTTGTAGTCGTTGTGTTCAGGGATTACTGATCTGGTCTCCTAAATTATTTGTTAGATATCTATGAGCTTCCTATATCTTGAAAGTGGCATTTTCATACAAGTATTGATGGAACTATTGAGAGGTAGTGAGACCTGAAGTTTCAGTTGTCTCAGGAAGATAAGAATTCTACAACCTTCTTTCTCTCTCTCCCCCCCTGCTGCTCCTTACCCCAGACACTTTTCGCAACACAAACTGTTAGTTTAGTTAGAGAGAGGAACCATATACTTCTTTCCTGCATTGAGTCCTTCCTCCTCCAGCACCTCATTTCTCTCTCTCTCCACACTGATTCCCATGGACTTTTGTCCTCCTTAAGTGTTACTATAGCATTTCATCCACGAAATGCCAGAGAGTGGTGCTCTTTCTCCACGGTAGTGGCATCCACATTCACTGCACCATGAGAAGGGGAGCCTTGGAAGTAAAGTTGTCTCTGGGTGATCTATGGGTCACGAGTTTGAGTCGTGGAAGCAGCCACTAATGCTTGCATTAGGGTAGACTGTCTACGTCACACCCCTTAATGCGTGGCCCTTCCCTAGACCCTGTTAACATGGATACTTTGTGCGCGGGATGCCAGTGGCATCTTTGAACTTTTACATTATCTTAGGATGGGTTGTTTGATGATAGGAGGTTAAATCATCACCTTCAAAATTTGGAGCCATAAAAGTTCAAATAAGAAACATAAGAATTTTACATTGTAATTTTGCATCAAGAAAGTACATAAAACCCCATAGTGGTGTCTAGTATGATAAGATGAATCTCAAACTGGTAAAATTACTTGAGAAAAATTTGTACACTTATTTGTCATCAAAAGAACTTAATTCTTTCACTGGCCATGTTCTTTTCAAGAAAAAACAAGAAAATTTTCAACTTGGATAAACTCTTTAGGTTCTTTTGTATGTGGAGTATGTAATTTAGAACTAACATATGCTGAATACATTCATATAAAGCTCTTCAATATAGCATATTAAATTACCTCTTGTTGATTGGAGTTTGAATTTGTTTTTGCTTTCTGCATATGCCAATGGAAAAAAAATTCCAGTCCATGGTATGGAATATGGATATGGAGCACATGACTTTCCCATAAGTGGCGTGTTTGAAGTGGAACCTAAGAGCTGCCCTGGTTTCATCTACAGATGTTCAGTTCCATTGGGTCGTATTAAGATGCCTCCCTCTGAATTTCATGCATTTCTTGAGGATGTAGCTTCTGAGTATCACGGGGATACCTATCACCTCATTTCCAAGAACTGTAACCATTTCACAGATGACATAGCACAGAGATTAACAGGGAAAGGGATTCCTGGATGGGTGAATCGGCTTGCCAGGGTTGGTATGTATATTTGGTGCACTAAATTCATTCTATGTAATGATTTCTTTATTACTCTATTTGTTATGTCTGCTTTGCGTCTGTATGTTGTTATGAGTTACTTGAGCCGAGGGGTGCCGAGGGTCTTTCAGAAATAACCTCTCTACCACCACAAGTAGGGGTAAGGTTTGCTCACACTCTACCCTCCCCAGGCTCCACCTAGTTGGATTATACTGGGTATGTTGTTATAAATTCATTTTCCTCTAGTTTCACTTCTTTTTGTTCACATTTATTATTTTTGTGATGTACTGGCATTTAACTGCAGCGAGCATTTAGGTATATGGTCTACCTTAAGCATCTGAGGGTGTGTGTGGCAATTTACTAATTCTGAGATATGTAGAAGGCACAATACTAAGCCTATTTATTTTGGTGCATCTGAAAATCTTGTCTTAATGTTGTTATCTGCTCTAATTGACTTTTGTGAGATTGAAATGCTTGACATACATGCTAATGAACTCATCATGTTATTTCTGCAATTTGATGGAGTTAAACTCATCCAATTTTTGTGAGCATGATATCTACGAACCATATAAATAAAGGGGGATAAAATGCAATTTCATTATCCTTTTGTTTGGTTCATCATAAAGATATATAGTCTCTCTACTTAATGGATGTGAGGTTTCTTACTGATCTTCGCTAGTGGTGTTAAGTCTTTTTTTACTAAACAAAGATGGTTCGTTGGCAAAAAAATTTACACATTACCTCAAGTCTTCACAGCGGCGGAGCCAGGAATTCAAATACGGGGATTCAAAAGAAAAATCTTACACCAAGGGGATTCAACAACTTATTTATTTGTAAAAAAAATCATTTTTATCTATTTACATAGTATAATTTTTCAATAAGGGGGGTTCAATTCCCCCCTTGGTCTTCGATGTCCCTTTCATAGTTTGATAACCTCTCAATGCAATTACCATCTATGGCGAGTCAATGACACGTGTCTTAAAAGGTGTTGGTTATTTTTAATTTCAGGTGCTTTCTGCAGTTGTCTTCTTCCTGAGAGCCTCCAAGCGACAACTGTTAAACAGCTTCCTGAGTACCATCATTGTACAGGTAACATGATCCATATCCTTGTAATGATAAATAGAAAATGCAATAGCTATTCTGTGAATCGGTATTATTAAAAGCCATCGCTTTGTTACTTAAAACAATGAAGCGAGCGAATCAAAGGGATATCACTTTATGGATGAAGCCACGGGCTTTGTAAAAGTGTGTGCTTCAAACAATGACATGCAAAGTGATCCCAACAAGAGGTGGCCAGTTCATTCAATCTCATCTTTCAGGGGTTTCATTAGTATCGGTATTACTGTATATTGGACATTGCAAATAGTTATTCTAATTGCAATTTGATCATTCTAGTACGAAATTCATATATGTTCGGTCTGTTTCATACTTTTGTGTCATGAAGGATTAGGGTAGAAGTTAAGTAGTCGAGTGTTGTCGCACTTTAGGTGGGAGAGTCAGGGTGCTTGCCAAATCTCCTCCTTATTAGTAGTATTTAGTAATCATGTAGTTTCTTATTCTTCAATGTGTTTTACTATCTGTTATTTCATGTGCTTCGTATCTGGATATTTTTCTGTCATTTTTTCTTCTTCCAACTCTACTCTAATTAACTTCTCTTTTGAGCCAAGAGTCTATTGGAAATAGTCTCTCTACCCCCACAAAGGTAGGAGTAAGGTTTGCATACATCTTCCCCTCTCTAGACCCCTCTTGTGGGATTACGCTGGGTATGTTGTTGTTTTATGGTGTGAAATGTGAATTGTTACCTTCACTTCAAGTCCCATGGATTTTGTTGTTTTCTTCTGCTTTTCACTTTTCGAATCACTGCTTTGTATATATCAGTTTTCTTATACATGTTCACTCACTCAATAACAACTCTTTCTTTTATCCAGAAGAAGATGGAAGTGGATCAATGACATCTACAACGCCCCATGAACCAACTGAAAGTGAAGACGGAGATCAAGATAAGCACTTGTTGTCATCTCCAATCGGAAGTCGTGAAGTGGCTTTCATAAGAGAGACCCAAAGGTGAAAACATGCTACCTGCAGGAGATTCAATATGTATTATTGGTTTATTAAAGGCTATCGACTTATCCCATAGGGCCACTGCTCAAATTCTCCATTTGCTTGCTATATGTATTACTAGTTCATTGATTTTAAAACCTTTTTTGCTTTTGGTTATTAAGGTTTCCTTTAGTGTGCAATATGTATTAGTTCAAAGTGACAGGATTGTGATCTATTGAGCTATATGCCTTTGTTAGAGGTCACAAATATCCATGTAAACATTCTGAGTTTGGAAGATGAAAACAGGCCAGTATTTGTGAAAAATGAGATACCATACATTTATTTAATACTACCAGATACTCATAGAGGAAATGATCTCTTAATTAGTTACAGTTTGAATAGAAAGTAACTGTGGAGTGTTATCTTGCTTTTCGATGGATTTAGATTTGGTGGTGATCCATTTCTGAATGCTTTGCACTGCTTAGTTATTATAATTCTTCATAGTCGTTTTTCCTGCACTTGAGACGAGGATCCTTTGGAAATGTTGTTGTTGGTTTCTTGTGGCTGTTGTTTTGATAAATTGTCTCTTGGAAAAAATAACTGCATGCTATTCAATCAAAGCAACAGGGAGTTTTTTAGCTTCCATATACTACTAAATTGTCAAAATAAATCATGTCAATGGACATAATTTTATCTCTCATCAAATGGTATTAAGAATAAACACCCAAAACATCGTTATCGTTGTGATTAGATAATACAGCAGTAGGCCAAAAATGACCGCTGAACAATGTAAAGACGCAAAATATTAGAAGGTGAATCAGTCCGTCCGCGTTTCTGCAAATTTTCAGTGCTGCTTCAACACATTAACATATTTGTGTTAATGCTGATTCTCCATATTTGTGCAATGAAAGTTGCCCAACAGAAGTACAACTTATGATTTTCCCTCAAGTCCCAATTTTGAAGTTAGCCAACCACAAACTTCATCCATCTCCTCTGGGATTGTATAGTGGCCAAGTCTGTCAAACACAAGTCAAAGAGTCTGTGATATTTCTAGTATCAAGGACGGAGTAGTATCAGAACAGGTAGAAATACATACGATGTGTAGGATTTGAATGCCACATCTTGAAATCCGCATGAACGTAACTTCTGAGAAGACTTTTCACCATAGTTATATGGAACAACATCATCTCCTGAGTTAATCAAACATAAATATATCAGGTAAGACTATTAGATCAAGATCTAGCACCAATACCACTCTTTGCAAAAACTGTCTTGCTATAAAAGGCACAGCAGCAAGATTATCATGTG
>JAJOOF010007529.1:0-38871 GCA_029582545.1 Solanum lignicaule | reverse complement strand
AAAAAAAAAGCTTCTTCTTGCTTCATTATGCTTATGCTTAATGATCTCTGTTAGTGTTCTTTCTAGTATGTCCATATACTTAGCATGTGTGTGAGTTCATTTTTTGTTAAAGGATATTGTCTAAGATTAGATAATGACCAGTTAAATCCTAATTTAGTTACTTTTCTCTTAATGGTCATGATGGGAATGTTAAGAATATTATTTGTGATTTAAGTTTGATTAGTATTGATTTTAGTTGTGTTGTTGCCTGTTATCTATATCTTGGGCTGTTTCAAGCATTCTCTCCACTACTAGTTGGCATCATATTTGGATAGACATAAGAATTTTGGAATTAATTGATGTAGTAATCATATATGATGTCATTTCATTATTCTTACGCCAATAGCTTCATTTCTCTACTCCTTTGATCTCATTACTGTCTCATTATTGTCTAATATGAGCTTTTGCTCAAAACTCTATCATGATTCTGCCTAATAATTTTGTTTAGAATGGTTCATTGTTTGTAGTTGAATCGGTGTAAAATATGAGCCTTTCGTGTTTTTTTTTTCCTAGATCTTAATTGTTGAAATTTCATCCTTAAATTATTCAAAGCATGAATCTTTGGTGTTAACCCTCCAATGTACAACATGCTGATCCTTTGACCCCCATGTGAATTTTCAGTGGCTCGATTATGTCTTATTTGTGACTTTTATTTTTGAAACAAAGAAAACCGGCTTATTCATTATTTTCAATTCATAAGGTTTTTACCACAACAACAACAACAACAACAACATACCCAGTGAAATCCCACTAAGTGGGGTCTGGGGAGGGTAGAGTGTACGCAGACCTTACCACTACCTCGTGGAGGAAGGTTTTTACCACAAGTCGCTTAAATTATTGGTATATATATATATATATATATAATAGAACTGATTGCTCCATTGATATGCTCTCTTTATATGTCAAGTTATCGGTTGATTGATGTGATTACTTGTTCATCATAGTCTAATCTGCTCATATTACTTCCATGTTTGCTCCTTCATAAATCTTATTTTTGTGCATATATGTTTATATCTGGGAATGTCTATATGCCTAAACTCTAATAGATAGTGTTAACTTTTTTTTCTTTAATTTCTTATCCATGTTTTAAATTCCTCTTTGCCTAGTTTTCTTGTCACTACTAAAACTTAATCGCTTGCTTGTCGATATATAGTGGTTCTCATTTTCTTTCTAAGAAACCCATGGATGATTGGTCTAACAGCGACTTCGGGTTTAAATGGTTTAACCACCTTAGTATTTTTTTTTTTTCTTTTTCTTAGGTCATTTATTTTAGATAATTGCTTTATCATGTAGGTTTATTAAAAGAGTCTGCCTTAGCTTGGTAAAATAATGAGTTTCTCTACCTATGATTCAATAGATATTAAAATAGATGATCTCTATTAGCTTAAGGTATGATTTATTTGGGCTAAGCTTTAAGGCAGCAATTTGCATAATATTTGAAATTAGCTTCAATTCTTAGTGTAATGGTATTATTTTTATGAATAACCGTGCTCCATTCTCATGTATAAATGCCACCCTCTAATAAAATATTATTGAATAATAAAGTAGTTTATATTTTTAGTTCCTTGACTTCAGTTATTTAAATTGCATTGAAAGAATGTTGGTTCTAACTTTCTTTATTTTTGTTTGTCATATGAGACGTCTATCCGAGTCCATTGTGGACTCCTATATTCACTCCTTGCATCCCGAGTTGGGTTGAAACCCAACACTCCTCTTTTTTATCGAGTCGGCAGTCATCATGTTCGAGTTTTGAAAGCAGATGGACAGGGGTACAAGGCTGTAGCCAGATACAGGCTTCCAAAAGTCCTAAGATGGACAATATACGTTCAATATACGCTATATACAGTTGTATATACTTATATATAGGTCAAAAACGCAAAAATACAGGGATGAGGCGAGATACAGGTATTCGGAAGCAAGAGATACATAAAAAGAGCTGATACATATGCTCATATACACTAATATACACTAGGTGTATACAAAAACGGGTTTGGTATTAACCCCAGAAAATTTTCAGCAAATTGGCCCAAAAAGGGGGCCCAAAGTCATTTCTCCTTTACCTTTAAATTATTTAATTGTCTTTATTTATTGTTTGTTTTTCTTGTCATTAACTCTAACTTTAGGATTGTTAATTAACTTAATCGAATTCCCCAAAAGACAAACTATTTCTCTGTGTTGTTTTATTTCTAACAAATCTCATTTTATCAACTATTGCATTATCATCTATAATCTTTAGTCAAAACTTTTTTTTTATTTAGTTTAAAATATTTCTTTCATAAACCAAAAAATGACTCAAATAGAAACCAATTAATTTAGTTTCATTAAAATTCTAATTACTTGTCTCTAATTCAAATGTTTCAATTAAGGTCCCATTTTCTTAAAAAATAAAAATTGCTATTTGTTTAACTATTTTCTCAAAGTTAATCTAATAATGTTAATTACTATTATAAAATACTTATTTAGTCATTTTCTCAAGAAGGTTAACCAAAACTTTTATTCTTCAATTAATTTAAAATGATTTTCATGCTTTAATGTATTAAATTGGTTTAAGTTATTTTAAAATGAATTAAATAAATTCTGATTAATCTAGTTTTATTAATAATCTAATCACTTGTATTTAATTCAAATGTTTCATCTTTGGATTCTTTTCTCTAAAAACTAAATAAATAATAAAATAAAATGTGTCATTTATTTAATTATTTTCTCAAAGTTAATCAAATATTGTAAATTATTATTTTTACGTTAAAACATTATTTTCCTAAAACTAGTCAAATATATTTTAGTTAAGTCGCAGGTCAACCGCATGTTAGCGGACACTTCGAATGCCTACACCCTTCTCGAAGTGTAAATTGAACCCCGAACCTTCTTTGGTATTTTCAAATGATTTTTTCTGTTTAAATCTTTGAAAATTATAAGTTTTCTTAATTTCTTTAAAAAATTAAGTGACGACTCTTTTTTAAGTATTTCTCGAATTGTTTTATACTTAGAACATTTCAAAAAGTGATTTTTCTAAAGGTTAGGAAAATTACGACACAACAAGCATCATCTCTAAGCCAAGTCTAGTATCATCAGTTGGAGGATCTTGGATAAGATGGTCATCCTTTTCAACAATACGCAAGTAGACCCTGATTTTTCTACTCCAATCTAAATAATTAGACCCATTTAATTTATTATTAGTAATTTTGGACAATGCTGGAACAATTCCAATCATGGAAGATTTATCATCAGACATTTTAACTAATGTTTATCCAAGAAATTGATCGAGAAGAGCAAAGGATAAAAAATCTGACACCAAACTGGTTGAATAGAACAAAAAAAATTGACACTAAAACGGAACCCAAGCAGCCACTGAAGCGCAAAGCAATTTCCAGATTTTACGTCATAGATGCAAGGGATAAAAATCAAACCTGAAAGTGAAGAAATTATTATCTGTAGTGATTTAACACCAAAAATCAATCCTGGAGTATGTTGGAACTGATGAGACAATGCTGGGATAGCAAGCCCAGATGTATGCTGCTAAAACCCAAGTAGCCGAAACCTTTTCCCAAGATGCTAGGAAAAGTTCTAAAATTTTTAAACTAAGATCTTGAGCCCTAGTGGCTCTGATATCATATAGTTTACAGAACTGAACTGCTTGTTTATTATATCAACATTACATGTATATATACAGTAGAAAGAAGTATAATCAAAGGTAAGAAAATATCCTACATATCTCTTATGATTCGATCTCTCCTATCTATATAAGGTACTCCCTCCGTTTCAAAAAGGATGACCTAGTTTGACTTGGAACGGAGTTTAAGAAAGGAAAGAAGACTTTTTAATCTTGTGGTTCTAAATTAGAGTTCTGTCAAATGTACCAAAATGACCTTTAATCTTGTGGCCTTAAACATGCCACGTGGAAAGTTGAAATTAAAGTATTGCCAAAAAAGGAAATGGGTCTTTTTTTTTTAAACAAACTAAAAAGGAAATTGGGTCATTCTTTTTGAAACGGAGGGAGTAATAGAATATATTTACAATATTCTGTAACAATTCAAAAGGAAAAAAATTCCTCTTGTATCTTAGGTGTCTCTCAATAATTTTGATTCAACTCTAAGATGCTTTTTGACTAACAAGAAAACAACTTTTCATTGTATTTACTTTTTGTCCAGAAGCTCTTTCATAATTTGAGAGGATGGTTTTGATAATCTTAAGAGATTTGGTCTTACCAGAAGTGAAGATGATGAGGTCATCACCATAAGAAAAATGGTTTGTTTTCAAGCCTTTCTTATGCATAGAAAATCCAGAGAACTCATAATTATCTGGAAGAGATTTAGAGTTCTAGAAATCACCTCAGCAACAATAATGAACAAAGAATGAGAGATAGAGTGACCTTGCTTTAAACCTCTCTCTGATTTGAAAAAACCTTTTCTTTTACCATTGTAAGTGATAGAATACCATACATTAGAAATGAGATTCCATATGGTGTAGATCCATTGTTCTGAAACCCCATTTTTTTCATAATACCATACATTAGAAAGGAAAGTCCAAGTCAATTATTGAGGATCTTGGTAATTAACTTATGAGTGACATTGTTGAGATTGATAGGCCTCATATCAGAAAAGGATTGTGGGTTATCAACCTTAGGAATCAACATGACACATGTATGAGACATGAATTTACTAAGCTCTTTACCATTTGCAACCTCCAGGATCATCTGATAAATGTCAGGGCCAATGATGTCCCAGTTGTTCGGGTAAAATTTAGCATTAAATCTATCAGGACCTCTTGCACTAGTAGGGTCAATCTCAAAACAACATCTCTGGCCTCTTCCATGGAAGGAAAATTCATTAAGAGGGAGTTGTCCTCATCAATGATCATCTTAAGAATATTTTCAATGAACCGGAGGTTAGTTCTCAAGGACTCATGAGAGAAAAGGTTCTCATAATAGTCAATAGCAACTTCTGTGATATTATCCTCCCCTCTATCCACTGATTGTATTCACCTTTGATTCTATTAATATGCAGTCTCTTCCTTCTACCTTTGATCGTGTTATGGAAATATTTTGTATTCTTGTCTCTATTCACTCCACCTTAGCCTGGCTTTCTGCTTCCAAAAAGAATGAACCTTATTTTTTTTGAGACAAGGTTAACTTTGTATTCACACCAAAAAATTCATCATCCAAAAAATGATGAACTGGAAACTTACATCCCACCCATGATATACTTTACAAGTTTCCTATAAAATCAACTAAATCTACTATATCCCCTACAAGATTCTGCTTACACCAAAAAATCAAAAGGCTTATACAATTCATTCTAATCTTCTGTAAGTTAGTCTTTTGTCCCTTAAACCTTCTTAAATTTCTTTCTTTCCAGAGGGTCCACCATATGCAAGCAGGGATAGTTTTCCACCAGTGTTCATTTCTTCCTCTATTCCCAATACCTTTTCAGCTATTTAGTAGTTCCTTTGTTGTGCTAGGCATCACCCATTTAACTCCCAACAGAGCCAAAAACATGTTCCATAGGCTCAACGCTGCCTTATAATGAAGGAACAGATGGTCATTGACTTCTGCTTCCTGTTCACACATGACACATCTAGAACAAAATTGCCATCCCCTTTTTTGTAAAGCCTCATGTGTTAAACAAGCCTTTCTACAAACCAACCAACAAAAACAAGCTACCTTTGGGGGGCATTTGGTCTTCCAGATTAACTTCCAAGGCCAAATGTCTACCATTGACTGCCTTGTGTTAAGATTCCAGTAACATGATTTCACTGTGAACACACCCTTGTTATGTAATTTCCATCTAGGTTTGTCAGGCCTCATAGATAAAGCAGGGTGTGAGTTTAGTACTCCCAATAGGTGCTAACTTCCCCAATTTCCCAGTCATTTAGTGCTCTTCTAAAAACAAGGTCCCATCCCTGCTGACTCCAAGCTTGGGATACATAGACATTCCTTTGCGTACTCAAAGTGTAAAGATGTGAAAAAGGAGTTTCTAAGACTGTCTTCTCCAATCCACACCTCATTCCAGAAGTCAGTTTTCAAACCATTTCCAACAGTGATTGACATGTTGTTGAAATGAGGCCATAATCTTCTTATGGTTTTCCAAACGCTACACCCAAAGGTTCCGGCAACCTCCTCAGTTGTCCAGTGATTAAGTAAACCATACTTTCCTGCTATGAATCTTCTCCAAATGGCCCTCTCTTCTGAGGATAACCTCCAAAGCCATTTCTGCAAGAGAGAGGTGTTTTGTTTGCTGAGGTTCTTCAAGTTGAGCCCCCCTTGTTGAGTGTTGAGAGTCAGTTCATCCCATTTCATAAGGTTATAACCTCTCTTCTCCTTGTTTCCTTGCCATAGAAAGGCTCTCCTAACTCTATTGAGTTTTTTTTCAATGCTCTTTGGTATGGGAAAAAGGCTCATCATGTATGTAGGCATGCCATCAAGAACTGACTTGGTGAGTCAATTTGCCCCCTAAAGAGAGATATTGACTTTTCCACCTAGATAGTTTATTCTCGCACCTTTCCAACACCCCACTCCACACCTCTAATTCTTTGTTTTTAGCACCTAGAGGCAGTCCCAAAATTTTGGTTGGTAAAGAGTCCACTTGGCAGCCCAAAATAACTGCCAGATCTTGCAAATTCCCAACCTGGTTGATAGGAGAAATGTGACTTTTCAGCCAGTTTACATGGAGACCTGAGATACCTTCAAAAATTGTTAGGATGGCTCTCAAATGCTTGATCTGACTTGTCTCTGCTTCATAAAAAATTAAGGCATCATCTGCATAAAACAAATGAGACACTTCCAGATCTTCACCTCTACTGTCTGAGCACTGAAACCTTTCACCCATCTATTAGCATTTGTTGTTCTGAGCATATGATTTAACCCTTCCATAGCTAATAAGAACAAAAAAGGTGACATGGGATCCCCTTGCCTAAGACCCCTGTGGGATTGAAAGAAGCCTTCTGTGTTGCCATTTATTATGAGGGAGAACTTCACACTGGAAATACAAAAACTGATCCATTTAATCCACCAACTACCAAAACCCATGTCTTTCAGAATTTTGAGGAGGAAATTCCAATTGACATGGTTATAAGCCTTTTCAATATCCAATTTACATAGGATTCCAGGTTGCTTCTGTTTAACCCTTGAATCAACTAGTTCATTAGCCAATAAGAATGCATCAAGTATTTGTCTCCCTTTCAAGAATGCCATTTGGTGTTCATCTACTAGCTTCCCAATAACTGTTTTAAGCCTTTCAGTTATGAGTTTAGAGATGATTTTGTAAACCCCCCGATTAGTCTAATAGGTCTGAAATCCTTAAGCTCAACAACTCCAGGCTTCTTTGGGATCAATGCTATAAGGGTGGCATTGAAAGATTTTTCAAAGACTCCCCTCTGGTGGAAATTATAAATAGTCTGCATCAGGTCCTCATTCAAGATCTCCTAGCATGCCTTGAAAATTTTCAAGGTGTAACCATCAGGACCAGGGGATTTGTCTCCATCACACTGTTGGATAGTTTGCAACACTTCTGTTTCTGTAAATGGTCTCTGAAACCATTCATTCTCCTCATTGGTGACTACAGGACAACCTGTCAAATCAAAAGTAGGTCTCCATGGCTCATTCTCAATGTAAAGATTGGAATAGAACTCTATCATAGCACTTTTGATTTCATCAGGTTCTTGCATCTCTTCCCCCCTTACAACCAGTCTATCAATTGTGTTGTACCTTCTGTGTGTTGTTGCTAATCTCTGAAAGAACCTGGTGTTCTTATCCCCTTTTTTTAGCCAAAGTGCTCTAGATTTTTGTCTCTCTCTCTCTTCATCATGATTGGCCAGTACTTCAAGTTCGACCAGTATTGTTGCCCTAACCATCAACTCTTCTTTGGATAATTCTCTGTCTTCTTGTGCTCTGTCAAGAACTACCAGTTCTTCAAGTAGGTTGTTTTTCCTGTTAGCCATTTCAGAAAATGTGTTCCTACTCCAATCTTTCAGTTTATGTTTTAAAGCCCTTTTAAAGAGGTCATGTGCTGGGCATGTCAGCTCAAATGAAGCCATAAGGCACCATCAAATGAAAATTCAATTTTCACCAATCTCCAAAAAACATTCAACAGGAAATACCCTTGGCAAGCAAAAGCAACCAGATAACTAGTCGCATCTCTTAAAGGAGAAATGCCAACCACCCGAGTTACACTGTTTCCTATATTTCCCCCACCCTCATGTTTGAAATCAACGAATGGATTTTCTATCAGAGTGTAAATAACTAGTTAACCACTAAGGAAGTAAGGGGTACAAAGTGCGAAGAAATACCAATAGTATTGTCAAATGTCGCAACAATCACTTCGGTTAGCAAGGTCTCATAGTGAGAATGGAGTGCACTGCCATTGTTGTGGGAGCTGTGTCATCAACAATGTCTTTTGAATTTGGCCCATCCACGTTTGTGCTCGCTGGTGTAACTGAAGAATTGTCCTCCAAAACTCCATTGGGCATTTTATCAAACATATGAGCTGCCTCTGAGTTTTCATCTTCTTTATCAGATTTTTCCTTCGGTGTATTTGATAGCTCCATCGATTTTTGGGTATTTGCATCAAACGATCAATCAAACAATCGTTGAGTTCATCAATTTCGAGGGTTTGAAGCTTTGATAAAGAACGGAATGTGGAAGGGTAACTTCCCTCAAACCTTTAAGCAGACACTGGAGTGGGGTAACGCCATGCTTGTGGTATATGCTATTCTCGCTGAATCTGTGAAGTTCTGTTGTGAAAATGACATAAGTATTTTTTTTCGTAAACTGCTTCTAATTATAGAATTGCTTGTTCTGAAACAACCAACTGAACCAAGTAAGAGTTTCTCCATCAAGGTAAAAAGAAGAAAGAGGTAGCCAATCCTGTTCGGAGAAGCCAATGTGGAAAAAGTACTGCTCGGCCCAAAGAATCCAACCCTCTGGGTCGCTGCCGCCACTGAATCAATTTAATACCACCATTTTCATTGGAGTACCAATGATGAAAGCACCCATGTAATAACTCCAATTTCATAATAAAAACATTCAAATATTATAATCACTAAACTCAAAGTTACAACCGAAAATTGAAACTAACAAAAGAAATTGCAAAAAAACTATGGACTAATAAAACAAAGAAACAATTAAAGAAGATAAGTAGAAGGGAGAGGAGATGCTTAGACTCAAATAGGGGTGGCAAAATCAAATCCATCCCTCCCAACCCGTTCATTATCTCAACCAATTCCAATTCAACTCATTTCGACCCATCAAAAATTAGTTAATATGTAACTCGAATTAGCTCATGAAAAATCTTGTCAAAATATTTTTAAAAAACTTTTTTTTTCAATTTGATATGTTGTCTATAGCGATAATAAAGGAAAAAAGTAATTTTATTAGGAACTAAAATAGTTTAAAAGAACAAATAAAACAATTAAGTTTAGTAAATATTGGGTTGGGTTGGGTCTTGATCGTAACGTAACCCATTACCTAACCCATTTTGAGCCAAGTAAATTTGAGTTGGGTTGGGTCTTGATTCGATTATTGTTTTAACCCTTTATGACTCGTCCAAATTTGACCCAATATGCCCAATTGTCACCTTAACTCAAAAAAAGGGATCACAACACTAGACATTTTTACTCAACAATTTGCATAAGTATAATTTGCTCTCCAAGTCGTATTTATCGACCTGGATCCCAAACATAGTCTGTCTTCATTCGGTATTGGGCTGATTTGCCCATATTGGTCCTGGCCTGTTCATAACAACACCACTAACATCAGTTGCTCAACTGCATTCGAATGTGAGCTTGCAGCTCTCCTGTGGGTCTTTGCCAGGCACGGGATTTGAATCTCCGCCCACTGCCTATTAAGACTGTTTCTCAGGTACAAACCCATATCACACCAATCTCTACTCACATCTTATTTCTGATTGCAGGTGATGTTCGTCATAAAATGCATACATTTAGCCACATTTTATCCCTCATATACATTATCTTGACCGCTATTTGAGCACAACTATGGTATTTACATTTAGCCACTTTTATCCCTCATATACGTTCTCTTGACCGCTATTTGAGTACAACTACGGTATTTCCGTACTTGTTATGTGTTTTTCTGAATGATGTTTGAGCTAATGAGCACAATTGGAGCTAAAATGACTACTTTGGAGATTCACACAAACTGAATTTAAGATATATTTGCATCTCTATTGAATATAACCTTTGTGATAAAATAATCGAGATGCACACAAACTGGTTTATACTTACATCATCGTCATAAAAGAAATACAAGAATATTGCACCTAAAGCTCAAACAGCTAAAAAATAAATTAATAACTTTTTCACTACGGCAAAAATAAAGACTTCGAGTAGAGTGATCAGTTCGTTTGGTGCTGTTTAGGAGGAGTACTGCCTCCTCACAAAGGTAGAATTGTGTCGGTTGTAAAAGAAGAAACGGCGAAATTAGGAAGTAATATAATAGTACTTATTAAACTTCCAAAACATCCATTTAGACATGGCAACACCTAACTATATACCCAAAGCATTGAACTGGCTAATGAAGCAGGAGGCGGAGAAGGTGGTTCAGTACCAAATCGGTTAATCGCTAAATAAATTTTGAAGACTGTATATGTTAAAGAAAAGGGTGCTACAAGCGCTATCTGGTGTCATATCTACTTTAGTTTGCCCTAACAGCCTGGGTTAGGGGCAGCAAATCTAGTTTCCAAATAAGTCAGAATCTTAGCGGAAGTTCTTCCTTTGCCAGCTATTCCTATGTCCGCTACTACTTTGTCAGAGGCTAAGTTCCCTCTATCTTCAGGGAAGGGAGTAGAAGAAGAAGCCCTTGTGACTCGGCTACATAAATCTGCATATTTATAGAGAAATATTGTCAATCAAATCGACTTTTTTGTGTTGGCTTATCTTATTCTTCTTGAATTGTCTCGAATTACCTACGGAGTTTGAGGGGTTCACTAGATTTTTTATTCCTTCTCCATTTCAGAGAGCTAGGAAAGGTAAATGTTAGTATATTACTTCTTCCCTCTCTTCTTCTTCCTCCCTGACTTCATACTCGCTCTAACCCATCAAAAAGGGCAGAGTTCCATTTGGTGGGTGGGTCTAGGGCGAACGAAAGAGATGTGTAGCAGAGGGCAGGGGAGGCATTGTGTCATTGAACAAAAAGAAATTTGCTCTTCCATTTCTTAGTAGGAGTGCTCCTATGTTAGGAGGACATTTCGTGCAAGAACTAGGTTTGAGTTAGTTCACTAACTAGTTTGTTTTATTAGTTAGCTCAATGGGTATCGTAAATAGGTTCTTTAAAACCAGGAAAAAACAAAATAGAAAGAGGCAAGGAAATACAAAACTTGAAATCCAATGTTGCAAATCAATAGTTATATCCTTTGGCCAAACATACATACTCAAAGTTGCTGCAGAGCCGATAAAACTGGAAACAGAGGAATAAATGCATGTTTACCTACTTATGGAACTTGTCTTGCACAAAGATAGTAATAAACAATGTTTGAATTCGTACTATAGTTGCAGTACCTCCTTTTTGAACTTTGTATGTGATCCGTAAAATGGAAAAAGTATTACACACTCTCATTTCTAAATAAAACTATTTTGCACAACATTTATTAAGAGAGTTGTTCCAAAAATTTCGTTACAATGTTTTGTAAGATGTCCCAGCAAACTAACATATGCCCGAAGAAAAAGATAGATCTAATCATATGACTTTGACTTCAAGTAAAAAGATTCAATAGCACAGTCACAGACCTTGATGCTACTGACAAAGAAAAGGTAGCAGAACATAACATTTAATGTGGCTAATTACAATAGAAGAATGTGACTTGCAAATCGCTCATCTTAATAGATCCAGGAAAATAAGAGTCACAAGAGAATCTCAACATCAATATAACAAAAAAAAAGCTTCATAAGAAACCAATATACCATAACATTTGGTATGCCACAAGGGTAAATCCAATAGTAAAACTAGTAATTAGTTACAAACTTAATATAAGGCGACATTTCTAGTATCTTGAGACAGGAAACTACCAGTAATGAAGTCATGAAAAACTCACTCCTGGAATATAATCACAGAATTGGTGGACGATCTTGGACAATCTAACAATTTGAAAGCCAATAGAAATAAATATTTGGATAGACAGTTCCCTGAACATGTCTCACACCTTCTTCTCTTTGATATGATAATGAACTTCTCCAAAATGGATGCATTGATTAACAGAAATTTTGAAAGTTTGAATAGCTTCTTAAAGCCCCATTTGACATGATACTTCAAGCATAGCTTCGATGAGATGACAATCTTAACATTCTTGAGGTTGTGAAACTCAAGGCTTGAAACACAATTCTGCAAATCCATATTATCTCCTTTGGCCAAATAACGTAACTCAGAGTTGCAGCGTGAATTGTCAACATAGTTGCAAATATCATCTAACTGGAGACACAAAATATAATCAGGACCAAATGCAAGTCAGTTTAAATGAAATTGCACAAATCTGAAAAAAAATGATTCTATAGAAGTGTTAATGGTACTTGGGAAATGATTATGATGGCGTAAGTAATCAAAGCAAAAGTGATAGCACAAGCTTAATAAAAAAAAAAGTGATAGCGCTACTATACTTCTCATTTCAGAACTCATTTGCCACAAAGAAAGCAACAATACTTACTATGGTAAGTAAAGCTCAACAATAAAATTTCTCAACATTTTTGGGGTTGGTGGTGGGCAACAGAGAGAGATGAATAGGGTTTCTCAGACAATAAAATGCTTTGACAGTTCAGCATTAACAAGAAGAATCCTCTGTATTTATAAATATGTCCTGAATTTAAAAGTTAAATTACTTAAATGTCCCTCAGGCTGTTTCAGCAAGAGACGCATGTTTTAGAAGAAGAGTTGCTACCCTTTTTTAGGAAGAAAAGTTGCCACTGTTTCTTCAGAAGAGATGCGGTTCGGAGAAAAGTTGCTACCGTTTAGTTGTGAAATTTATCAGAACATGTCATTATGGCATTTACCATTTCTTTTCGAGAAAGCTGAATTGAGAAACAAGAATGCAATGGAAAAACACATGACAAAAATAAAATTGCAGGAAAAAGTTAGGCCAGAAAGGAATGTAGACCGCACACAAAACCTCTATGCACAAATCAGCGCAAAGAAATCTATGAACAAAGATTGAATTATCTACAGAAGGAAAGAAAATCATGCCAAGCTAAGGGGGGCAATTCTGCAACATATACGTAAGAAGTTGTTTATTCAGCCACTCCAAACATATCTCATTCCTATTTGAGATACAATCAAATTTTGTAGGCAGAATTGGTCCAGTTGCCCATTGTTGTTTACTTTCTACTTGTGCCAGCAAATCAAGAAACTCGCCTTCAACTACTTTACTTGTATTATGGATATCACCTGATTTCATATCCATATATGGACTCTGAAGATCCATAAAGTTCTTGATTTCATCAGGCAGCGCTCCTTCAAGGGGTGTTAGCTTATTAAGCAATTCTTCTCCAAGTTGGATAGGCATTCCACTAAATAAGCATGAAGAACAGTACAAAGTGATAACTGGAATGCAATTAAATATATAGGATTCAGCATTGGGAAAGGAAGAAACATCCTGAATAATATATGACATAAAAGAATCATGAACAACAATGACTCATCTCGATTTTGAGGAGATATCATGTAAAAAGGAAGCAATGGGCTAGCGGAGAAGCAAACAGGCATCCCATAATGGGAATTTGCTCAAGGCATTAAAGACAGGTGGAGGTGAGGCAAATTCAGGAGTTGGAATGTCATGGAAGTGGATTTTGGCTATGTCTGAAGGATTTAAGGAATTGGCTCGAACCAAAGCTTGATGATTATGAGTATCTGAGCCAACATAATAGACTGGAAGATCATGGTTTGGTAAATTCTCATAGCTACACATGGAAGTATAAAGATCGGAGTTTCGTGTTTCTATCGGATCCTCCATGTCTCCTGAATGAGTTTTTTCACATGGAAGAAGCAGGGTTATATATATATTGAATCTTTTTTCTATAGGTCTGCTTGTTAGCTTAGCTGCACGGATATAGTAAAAAATTGAATAGCTACCACAAGTCCCTTCCTTAAGCTGTGAGGTTGTCTTCCACAGCTAATTCTTCAGGAATAATATATCTATTATGTTTGGACAATGAATAAGCCTAGCCAGAGACACGGACCGCTACTGCTTAGAAACTGGGAATTCACATATTAAAGCTGATCAGACTATACCTTAAGCAGATCTCAGTACTATTCGTTCAAGCAGAAAAGGAATTCAAATTAGAGTTGACTAATTAACATGAATTCCATGTATTCACAAACATAAGCATATGATCATTTTAAAGAATCCTTGGGAGAAGTTTATTTTATTTTAAAGAATTTGCGGGATAATGATCATTTTAAAGTGCACTAGGTCTGGGCGATATCTTTTTACTTCTTAGCCAAAGCCTTTCTGGACTAAAAATAAACCATGGATTTCGGCGAAAAGATAGAAGAAACAACAGCTGCAAACCAATATTGTTTAAAAGAGCACTTGCTACGAATATTTGATCCAGTTGGCATAAGAGGGAGAATGTGAAGAAAAAGAACTTCCGACAACAAGCTGATCGTTCTATTGCGCTGTTGTCTCATTCTATCTTTTCACCGAATCCATGGTTGGTTTTTGGTCTACAACTGTTGTTTCTTCTATCTACTTACTGAATCCAAGCCTGAAACGAATATTAGTGAGAAAAAGTCAATCATAGATATTTCAATAATTCAATTAATTTGTAAAATATTGAATTAAAAAGAACCACTTTAATTGGGGCTTACATTAACAGTTTTTCCTGAATAGTCAGCTTGATCGCGTGGTTCATTCATAAGTTATCATGCCATAATTGTTGGATCATCTTTGTAAGCAACTTTTGTAATACTATTCAACCTTGTAACTACTTTCGGTAACAATTTTATAAAGTAATTAACCACTATACTCATACTCGGTTGTTTAGGTGAAAAAAGTTGCTTATATGTATTAATAATTAACCTTGAAGTATTTTTTTGCACAAAGTTAAAAAAACAATGATCTTATAGCAAAAGTTTCCGGTACAGAAATGGTACTATCAATGAAATATACATCATTTATTGTTTAAGAAAACCTTTTCAATATGAAATTTCCATATGTTCATTGATGGATTATTTTAAACCATGAATTCAAGATTATCTTAATAAAAACTGATGATTAATTTCATACTAATGAAAAAAGACAGATTTTTTTAATTCCAGTTCAAGTTTTAGTAGTAAAAATATGATGAACGTTGCCTAAAATTGTTTGAATTTGTACTAAAGTTTCCCTGCCTTAAACATTTGTAGCATGAAGAAAATGCTTCATAAGAAACCAAGATACCATAACATTTAGTAAACCACAAGGTTAATTCCAATAGTAAAACTAGTAATTAGTTGCAAACAAACATAGAGAAGTTAAAGATTACATGAGTAGTTTATTCAAAAACTCAACATTTCTGGTATCTTTAGACAGGAAACTACTAGCAGTGAACTCATGGAAACTCACTCCTGGAAGTTAATCGCAGCATTGGTGGACGATCTTGGACAACCTAACAATTTGTCAGCCAATCGAGATAAATATTGGGATAGACAGTTCATTGAACATGTCTCGCACCTTCTTCTCTTTGATATGATAAAGAAATTCTCCAAAATCGGTGCATTTAGCAATAGAAATTCTGAAAGTTTGGAAACCTTTTCAAAGCCCCTTTTGACATGATCTTTCAAGCATGCTTCCGAGGAGATGACAATCTTAACCTTCTTGAGGTTGTGAAACTCAACACTTGGAACCCCACTCAGCAAATCCATATTATCTCCATTGGCCAAATCAAGTAACTCAGAGTTGCAGAGGGAATTGTCAAGAAAGTGGCAAGGGAAATCATCTAACTGGAGACAAAAAATAAAATCAAGACCAAATGCAAGTCTGATTAAATGAAATTGCACGAATGTGACAGAAACTTCAACCAAATGAAAAGATGTAAAAAGAAGAGATAAGTTCCAGGAAGTTACCAGCGTAGTTTCCAATTCTATGTTGATTGTTTCCACACGAGGTGAGGCTCTCAAAAGACCAGATATTCCGTACATATTAAACTTTTTCATATGCAACACCAGCATTAGATATTTGCAATTCAATTCTGAAACGGGCACCCCTTTGAACTGCAACATGCACATGACCTGGTGCAGTAATCCCAACGAAACTAGTAAATAATGGAGAAAACAATAACAACAAAAGGGAAGTACTTCACAACAGACAGATAGTACTTTGACAAATCTAATTGTCTAAACACTCTAAGAAACTTATCTTTTCCGGTACGAATGAAAGAACCTTACTTTGAAAACTTGACAGGAGGATTGCAGAAGGCACACAATAGGCCATAAGTTTCTATAATTAATTCTACAATTGTCTGTTTAACCAAAGAATGGTAAGGACTTTCGAGTTAAAGACATACCTCTGCGAACCAAGTTCCCATTGTTAGCTCAGTTGCATTACATACCTTTTGAAGATTATTTTGGACGAGGGAATATACTACTTGATGATAGTCACGGCAGCTGTCTCTCACATAAAAACTTGGGATGTCTTTGATACAGGCAATGCTGAAAATAAGCTTAGCATTAACTATAGAAGACACATCAACAAGTCTACACTTGAGATCATGAAGTTCTCCTGATATTTCCAAATGTTGAAGAGATGGGGCGAGAATTTCTAAGTCATTTCCATTTTCAGCAAATTGATAATTTTTCAACTTTAATGTCTTTAATTGCAAAGAATTAATTTCCATGCGACGGAAACCATAATACCAATATAATTCCATTGTTTCCAATGCAGGACAGCCTGACAGTAATTTCATCATCGGTTAGCATCAAATGCCCCAACTTTATACTCTTTAGAGAGTTCCACGTTATTACCGCATTATTAAAGCCATAATGTTTAACATCTAAAGTTATCAAGGTCGGACATGTGCAGAGAGATTCAGGAAATGTGCACCCATTACTATACTGAGACCACAACACAACATTTTCCACTTCTCTTTCAACAGCAAAACTAAAACGACGACTGATTAGGGTTTCATACTCAGGCCTGAAACTGCAGGCTGATAAACTCAAGTGAGTTAAGTCAAGTTGGAACTTTATAATTTTGGGAGAGCGGGAATGTGCTAATGCATTATGAATAACAGAGAAATTTTCTCTTTCCCGGTCAGTTGAACAAGTGAAATTGAAGCTATCAATTAAAGTTGGCAGCTGCCGCCATGTTTTAGAGACTAAACAAGTTCTGAATGCTTCCTTCGTTGTTGGGAGAAGTGAGAGAATTTGAACGAGGAGTGAATCCGGTAATTTATTGATTCCTTTTGGTGCTTCTTCCTCTGTTACCTTTTGCTTATTCAGATTTGTCATCTCCATCGGCAAAAGAGGGAGATCGATCAATTATTGGTTTGTTTGTTTTTATCTCAGGCAATAAAATGCTCTGACAGATCAGTATTACCTATCACGCACATCCTCTATATATATACTATCTTAAAAGTCAGGATCTTCAGAATTTGAATTTAAAAGTTAAATTACTTAAATGTCCCTCTTATAAAAATAGGCGCCGCTTCAGCAAAAGACGCATTTTTAGAAGAAAACTTGCCACCGTTGAATACAGTTGTGAAAAGTCGTATTTCTCTATTATTGTAATTTTCTCCACGCAGAAGAGTTGCCTCTTCAAAGGGTGACAACCCAAAGTTTAGTTTATTGCAATAAAATATTAATCCAAACACGGAACATTTGTAATTAATGCCTTTTGTGAGCGGAGTAACTTAACATAGACATGGATACTACACACCATTATCATTATTTGTTGGTTCTGAAGTTTTTGTGTACCAAACACTTCTACTTTGAAATCATTTTTTTGTATAATTTCCAACACTTGGTCCTGATTATATTCTGTGGGAAGCAACTAGGGGTGTCAAAAATGAACCCAAAACATAGGTAACCTGCCCAGAATTTTAAAGGTTGAGCTCAAGATAATTTGAATTGGGTTCAATCTCAACCCATTCAAGTCTAACCCATTTGAAGAGAATCCTTAATTGAGCCTAATTCAATCTTCAATTTCAACCAGTTTTAAAACTTTTTATTAAGATATGTTCCTATATTTAAGGTATGAATTAGTATCTATTTAACATCTTTTATGATTTATCTATCCATTTGTTACTTTTTTTTTAAAAAAATCTTGAGCTGAAATTCAAATTGTGATTATAAAAGTTAAATATCAATATGTTAAATTATTGAGATTAACCGGGTCAAATTTGGCGGGTCAAGACCCAACCCGTTTTTAGCCCATTTGAGCCCAAAGTAAATGTCTGAAATATGTTCGATTGGTAAGTATGTCATGCACTTGGTGAGAGCTTGAGGTGTTGAAATGGTATGCTGCCAAGACACATGAGTTACTGGTAGAATTTGTTCTTGTCTAAATACTTAGTGTGCATTCACGTTTCATCTGTCAATTTTAGAATAGTAAGGCTACAATTTTCGTATTAAGATGACATATTCACATTCATACAGCCTACCGTATCCAAGGAAGAATGACAACAGACCCCTAAATGTGGGCATACCTTGAAAGTTGAGTTTCTATATGGGTCTTTTTGATGTTTGAAACAAAAAAAAATGGCTTTCATGGCCTTCATAAGTTTTCACCATGGATCTTCAGGAATAATATGTAAACGACGTATGGAAAATGAATAAACCTATCCAGAGACAGAGGCTACTACTCCTTCATGGGAATTCATAAGAAAGGATATGAGACATAATAGAACTTTTGCAAAACTCGGGAAGGATACCGTGGGCAAGCAGAGACATGTTTTAGAATGTCATTTATCTCCCATCAACTTTCTTCTTATTATTAGCAGGTCGATATTTTTATCACTTGATCTCCTACCAGAGTCCGGCCTCTAACTTTGAACAACACTCGATGCCATTTACATGATGATTTAGATGTACCATTATATTATCTATCACCGTGACACCAAAATGATCAAAGGATGATAACTACAACTATTATTTCCACAAACAAATTGACAAAAGTATCAACACAAATCCACATATTAAAGCTGATCAGACCAGCTATAACTTAAGCAGATCTCGAGTACTATTCGCTCAAGCAGAAAAAGAATTCAAATAAGGGTTGGCTAATCAACATGAGTTCCATTTATTCTCAAACATAAGCGCTAAGGGATAAATTGCTAGCAAAAAGTCAACCAAACACAATGAAAATCCACGGGCTGACATATACATGCACTGGGAAGAAATAATTACCAAAAAGCTAGGCTAAAAGTGGAAATATTTAGTTGAAAGATTTAGTCTTTCAATGATTTCTTAAAGGGTGAATGCCTTGAATTTCAAAAAAAAATGTGGGATATGATCAGTGTGCATTGGAAGAAATCATTACCAAAACTTAGGCTAAAAGTATAAAGTTTTAGTTAAGTAGACTTAGTCTTTATGGATGGTTCTAGAAACTCTACTAGATACATCTACAAGAAAGTTCTAGTGAACTTATCTTCTAGCAATTACTCTAAATATCTAGATATTTCTTCAAGGAAACTACTATAGAATATCTACATATATCTTCAAGGCAATTTCTAAGTTTCTACACTAGGACATTCTAGAAAACTCTATGTTATTCAAAAAATCATCTTTAACTTTTTTCACACTCCCCCTTAAAGTGATTTTTTGAAACTACCCCAATCTTGCCGCAAAAAAACTCAAATGAAGCTTTTGGAATTGACTTGGTGAAGATATCAGGAATATTCTCCTGACTTCGTACCTCCGACATATATAAAGTTCCATCAAGAACTTTTTCTTGAATGATATGATGTTCCACCTCAATGTGCTTAGTTCTTGCATGAAATACCGGATTGTTTGCGAGCTTGATGGCACTTTGGTTGTCTCCAAAGATCATAGTTGGCTTTGATATAGATAGATGCAAATCTTCAGCAAGTCCTTGGAGCCATACACATTCTTGAGCAGTAAGAGCTGCTGGCTGCTGCTTTATATTCCGCCTCCGTAATTGACAAAGAAACTGAGTCTTGCTTCTTACTACACCAAGAAATACCTGTTCCACCATAGAGAAAAATATATCCTGATGTCGATCTTCGATTATCCATATCACCACCAAAATCTGCGTCGGTATATCTGATTAATACCAAGTCATTCCTTCTTTTAAAAAATAGACCCATATCTGATGTTGAGTTGATAGACTTCAGAATCCTCTTTGCAGCTTCCAAGTGAGGCTTTCTTGGTGAATGAATGAATCTGTTGACATATCCAACAAAAAAGGCAATGTCTGGACTTGTAATAGTCAAATACAAGAGACTTCCAACTAGAGCTCGATAGGGCTTGGGATCTACAAGAAGTGAGCCTTCTTCACGCCTTAGCCTCATGCTAGTCTCCAGAGGCGTAGAGCACTTTTTGCTTTGTTTCACCCCAAACCTGTCCACAAGCTTCTTGGCATACCCTTCTTGGGTAACAAAGATCCCTTTACTTGTGTTTGTTACCTCTAAGCCAAGAAAATGATGTAATTCTCCCAACTTCTTGATATCAAATCTCAGGGCAAGCTCTTCTTGAAGCCTTGCAACTTCACCATCAGTGTTTCTTGTTATTATTATGTCATCCACATACAAGAGAACAACCACATGCAAATCTCCTTGTTTCTTAACAAACAAGCTAGGATCTGAATGTGATGTGGTATAGCCACAAAAATATAGATATTGAGAAATTTTTCCATACCATGCTCGTGGAGCTTGCTTGAGTCCATAAAGTGCTCTTTTTTAAGTTTGCAAACATAATCAGGATGTAAGTTAGAAACATACCCGGGTGGTTGCTCCAAATAAATATCTTTGTCGAGTTCTCCATACAAGAAAACATCCTTCACGTCAATTTGCCATAGTTTCCAACCATATATATGAGGCTGCCATGGCTGGTACAACTCGAACTGAGATCATCTTAGCCACCGGACTGAAGGTTTCTTCGTAGTCTTCGCCATATTTTTGAGAAAAGCCTTGAGCAACCAATCTAGCTTTATATCTGTCTATGCTGCCATCTGCTCTTCTTTTAATTTTGTGAACCCATTTGCAAGAAATGGGCTATACATCTCTTGGCTTTGGCACAAGGCTCCAAGTTTGATTTTTCATTAGAGCCTCCATTTCATCATCCATGGCAAGCTTCCACTCTTTGACTCCTTTAGCTTTTTCAAAAGATGAAGGTTCTTTATCGTCAATTGGCCCTGCAAAGAAACAAGAATACGTACTAACAAAGTTTTCATCTCTGAAGCGAGCTGGCTTAATAATAGTTCTGTTTGGTCTTTGTGAAACCAATGCATCATCTTCTTGTTGAGTTTCACATTGTTGAGTTTCTGGGCTCCCCCTTTCGCTTAGCTCCTCAACAACTGTATTATCTAGAGAAGCGCTTGTGATGGGCAAGTTTGAAACTCCAGGGTTCAGTATTTTAGAACCCTCTCCTTTTGATGCAACTCCATAATACAAGGAGGTTTCATCAAATACAACATCCCTAGAAACAACAAAACGATGAGTTTTCAGATCCATGCACTTCCAACCCTTTTTCCTTTCATTGTATCCAACAAAGATGCATTTTCTTGCCTTGGGATCCAGCTTGCTCCGTTGAGAATCAGGGATATGAACATAACAGATAAAGCCAAACACTCTTAGGTTTTTGATATTAGGGTTTTCTCCAAACATTAATTCATAGGGAGACTTCATGTTGTTTGGAGAAAGTGGCATCCTGTTGATCACATAAGTTGCACATTTCATACCTTCAGCCCATAGGGCTCTAGGTAGATATTTGGCATGAAGCCAACTTTTACATGTCTATGTTAAATGTCGAATCTTTCTTTCTGCCACTCCAGTTTGTTGTGGATTATCAGCACAAGTAAGTTCTCTTTAAATGCCATATTAATGACAAAAAGAGAGAAAATCTTCAGAAGTGTACTCACCACCGTTATCTGTTCGCAACCTCCTCATTCTTGAGCCAAGATCGCCTTCAACAGTTTCCTTGAATTCTATAAACTTGTTGAGAACTTCTGACTTGTGCTTCACAAAATAAACCCATGTGAATCTAGTGAAATCATCTATAAAAATTAGCATATAAGCACAACCGGAGAATGAAGGATTTCTTGTTGGCCCCATCAAATCACTATAAATTAGCTCTAGTGGAGCAATGCATCTTGACAAGGCTCTATTAAACAGAACACGATGTGCCTTTCCGTATTGACATCCTTCATAAATTTCTCCTCCACCAAAATTGCTTAAGTTAGGTAATCCTTTTACTAGATTCAATTTTACCATAACTTTTAATTTTTCCATGTTAAGATGCCCAAGTCTAGCATGCCATAGATATGCAGTATCTATGCTACTCATCTTCTCAATATATGAATTAGAGGCAGATAAAACATATAAATCATTAACTCTCTTACCGGTATGAATGACACTTGCCTTGAGTTCTTTGATATTTCGAAGGAACTTCACATCATGTGGGCCAAATAGGAGATAACTTCCTGCATCCACGACATTTGCAACAGAAAATAGATTTTTCCTCAACCTTGGAACATGAAACAAATTGTTGAGAGTGACTAAGTCTTCCTACTTCTCATTGATGACGACCGTGTCATCCTTCTCTACGTGATGAACTGTATTATCTGTTGTTACAATGACATCACTCCCATTATATTTATGAAAGTCAAAAAATTTAGATTCATCATTTTCGGTAAGATGATGCCCACATCCTGAATCCACGATCCAGTCTCTTTCAAAATTAATGGATGTCATTGTGTCTATTGCTCGAGTTTCAGCTACGAAACACTTTCCCCAGTCTTCTTCTCCTTCAACAACTTTCTCAGTTTGAGCCATATTGCTTTCCTTGGTTCGACAAATCTTTTTATGTGTCCGATTTTGCCACACTGATAACATTTGAAAGTCTTATAGTTATTAGTAGACTCTCATTTATTTCCTAGTGGAATTGAACAACTTTGGAATTGAGAGTGTGGCCTATCTCTTAATGTTTTTCCTTTAAATTTTCTCTTGTCGGCTACAAGAGCATCTCCTTCTCCATCTTTGACAAACACTAGCCAACTTCTCTGCTAGTAATTCCTGTGACGACAACAAATTTTCAAATTCCTCCAAGGATGGCTGTTGAGCACATCCTTGAATCGACCTCACAAATGGAATATATTCAAGTTTCAACCCACGAATGACTATTCTTCTCATTCGTGCTTTAGAAATAGCCTCCTCTGGATTCAATAAATATATCTCAGAACATAAGTTCTTAAAAATTAAAAAAATACTCGGAGATAGAAAGATTACCTTGAGTGGTGTTAGCCAATTCATTCTCCAATATCTGCAGCCGAGCTTCATTCTTCTTGTTGAACAAGAGATCGAGGGTCCTCCATATTTCATGTGCTAATTTACACTTTATAATATGATCAAATAAACCGGAGGAGATTGTCCTCTTCAGAATGAACTCCGCCTTTGCATTAATCTGCTTCCACTTCTTGTATGCACTACAATTTCCCAGTCCGTCATCAGGAGGACTTGTGCCATTCCCATTAACAACATCCCACAAATCATCTCCCACAAGGTATGCTTCCATACATGTCTTCCGTACCTTGTAATTGGACTGAGTCAACAACTCTATCTCCAGTCCATTAATACGATCGCTAAAATACATCTACACAAACTAGTTGAATCTACCACCAACCCGATCTTGAAATAACACCCGCAAGCCAATCTACGGCTATGGCTCTTATACCATGTAGAGAATAGCAGAAGAAAAGTATAATTCGGGAAGCCTTCTGCTAGCCCAAGATCGTTAAGTAAGATCAAAAGATTCAACTAAAGAAGAAGAGGAAACTAGAAAGTTAAAGAGAGAATTTGGAAAGAAGAACTTTGTAGTGGAAGAAGACTCTTTAATTGCTTTGACTTTCCCTTGAATACAAATGTACAAGGTCATCCCTTATTTATACTTATCTATGGATGGTTCTAGAAACTCTTCTAGATACATCTACAAGAAAGTTCTAGTGAACTTATCTTCTAGCAATTACTCAAAATAGCTAGATATTTCTTCAAGGCAACTACTCTAGAATATCTGAATATCTAGATATTTCTTCAAGGCAACTACTCTAGAATATCTAGATATTTCTTCAAGGCAACTACTCTAGAATATCTAGATATTTCTTCAAGACAATTTCTAAGTTTCTACACTAGGACATTCTAGAGAAATCTATGTTATTCAAAAAATCATCTTTAACTTTTTTCACACTGAAAACATTAGTTCCTAATCCTGAACTGGATTCAAGGTGCTCTTTACTAGAGTTGCTCGTAGTTTAATGAGGGAGAGTATGTATAAGTTGGAGAGTGCAGAGTCACAAGATCTAAAACATGCCAAGTAAATCCAAGAATATTTTGTATTATGCTTTCTATTCACACCAAATAAAAGAAAGGGGAAATGGAGAAATTACAGGGATAGAGCAGTGATAAATGACAAATGGAAGAAATCAAAATGAATGAAGAGAAACGTAAGACTTTGACGATTTGGGCACTTAAAAGAGTAAAACGTGGTATAATATAAGGGTTGGTTAATCAACACGAGTTCCATGTATTCACAAACATAAGCGCTAAGGGATAAATTGCTAGCGAAAAGTCAACCGAACACAGTGAAAACCCACTGGCTGACAGATACATGCACTGGGAAGAAATATTTACCAAAAAGCTAGGCTTCTTAAATGGCTTGAATTTCAAAAAAAAAATGTGGGATATGATCAGTGTGCATTGGAAGAAATGATTACCAAAACATAGGAAAAAAGTAGAAAGTTGTAGTTAAGTAGATTCGGTCTTTCAGAGAATTCTCAAAGTATAGAGATTTACCTAATCATCTACTACTATTACTAACAACAACAAGTGGGGTGTGGGAGGGTGAGATGTATTTACACCAAAAAATATTTTTCCTTTCCTGAACCTATTGGATATCTGACACATTCAAAGTAAATCATTGAGGAGTTACATTTACATTGACAAATAAAAGGGAGAAAAAGGTAAGTAAAATTGTCAGACAAAGGTTAAATGGAATGTCTACAAGCTTTACAGTCCCATGAACCATGATCTTGCGTAACTGAAAGCATTAGTTCCTAATCCTGAACTGGATTCAAGGTGCTCTTTACTACAGTTGCTCGTACTTTCTGAATAAAAGAACTAGGTAAGAAAGAGACACGCACAAAATCCATTTCTACTTGTCAGTTCAATGAGGGAGAGTATGTATGTATAAGTTGGAGTGTGCAGAGTCGCAAGATCTAAAACATGCTAAGTAAATCCAAGAATATTTTGTATTATACTTTCTATCAGTGATAAATGACAAATGAAAGAAATGAAAATGAATGAAGAGAAACGTAAGTCTTTGACGATTTGGGCACTTAAAAGAGTAAAACGCGGTATAATTAATGTGAAACTCCAAGAGCTCCTTTGGTCGTCCACAAGACCTAAAGTTGTAGACCAAATCAGTCAATTGCCGGATGCTCTTCTCCTTCGCTCTCTTATACCGACTGATCAAACACTCGTAACAACAGCTCTCTCAAAAAGGTGGCGCTATCTCTGGAATTGACTTGATACCTTTTGTTTTAGTACTTTTAATTACCATGAACGATATGTATCCTATGTTCATTATGTATTAGGTTATTCCGTTTCGTCCAAAAGAAAAAAATCCAACTTGATAACCTTGAGCCGGATGCACACAGGTGGAAAATATGAAACTCCAATTAGTTTCTGAAGAAGAGGTTTGTGCATTGCCCGAATGTTTATGCACTTGTTCGTCGTTTATAACGCTAATTTGGGATTTTGATGCTAATGTGTCCATAGCATGAAAGTCTCTAAATACATAAAATTGAAGTGGATAGTGTTATCCAATGACCATATTGTGAACTTATTGTTGGGTTGTCCTGCATTAGAAACTATGGAATTATCTTGTTTTAAAGATTTTAGTCGCATGGAAATCAGGTCATCAAAATTGAAGAGACTAAATTTGTTATCATACAATGATGATGAAGAAATTGATCATTCCTTGGAAATTGTTGCCCCCTATCTTCATCATTTGGAAACTTCAGGAAGTCTTCATGGTCTCAAGTGTAGGCTAGTAGACATATATATATCCTCCATGGTTAATACTAAGCTTACGTTTGACATTACATGTATCAAAGACATGTAACATGCGATATAATATTGGATGTCTTTGATGGATGTAATGTCGAACATAAGCTTAGTATTAACCTCAGATGATATGGCTACAAGCCTACACTTAAAAACATGATGACTTCTTGAAATCTCTAAATAATGAATGTACTATAGGAGACAATAATTTCCACGAAATGATCAATTTCTTCATCATCATTATATGATATCAGATTCCTCTTCAATTTAGAAGACCTAATTTCAAAGCGACTAAAATCCTTAAAACGGAATGATTCCATAGTTTCTAACAGAGAGCAGTCCAACAATAAATTCACAATATGGTCTTTAGATAATACAACCTACATCAATTTTACACTATATAGAAACTTTCACGTTATAACCACATGGACATCAAAATCTCAAAGTTAGTATTATCAAACGAATGTGTATAAACATTCCTGCAATGCACAAATCTCTTCTTTAGAAACTGACCGAGTTTCGACATTTTCCCTTTATCAAAGTTGTCAAGTTGAATTTTTTTAATTTGGGAGAGAAACAGAATTACTTAAGCCATAATCAACCTAGGATACATATCCTTCGTGGTATTTAAAGTTACTAAAAGAGAAGATATCAAGTAAATTTCAAAGATAAAGCTACCTGTTTGAGAGAGCACTTGTTACGGATATTTGATCCCGTAAGAATAATAGAGAGATTGTGGAGAAAAAGAGCTTCAGGCAACTAATTGATCGGTCTACCGTTGTTCCATTTCGCCGGATTCCATGACTGGATTTTTGTTACAGCTGTTGTTTCTTCTATTTTCTCAACCCGAATCCATGGTTGTTTTTTCGGCATAAGATGCGTATGTGAAGGAGAAGAGCGATCCAGCAACTGATTGGTCGATCTACAGCTGTTGTTTGCCGGAATCCAAAAATGCTTAGAAGGTATCGCCCCCCTTTCCCTTCAGTTTTAACTTATGCACAAATGAGCAAATTGAGTGATATATTGGCATCAATTTGGTACACTTTTGATCCAATTTTGATATAATTATTTAGACAAAATGCTTTTAAATTATGTGAAATTGAACAAAGTAATTCTTAATATGTATTTATTATTAATAATTTAGTCTATAAATATTCATACTGATACTTAATGGGTCAAAAATGTTATTTTCCTGATAAATTTTTTTTTTTTTAAAAAACACATTTTATTCCTGATAAAATATTTTTTTTAAAGAATGTTATTTGGTTTATTTTGTTGCACTCCCCAAAGCACTAAACAGCCAAAAGTCCTTAAGAAAAAATATCTCTCTATTGCTGGCATTTTGTGTAAATTTTGTACTTACATTGATTCAATCTAGACTCGAGTCCTTCAAGGAAAATAAGACCCAAAGCATTGAACTGGCTAATGAAGAAGAAGAAGCTGGAGGAGGTTCAGGACCAAACCGGCTAATAATTAAATAAAGATTGAAGACAATATTATGTTTAAGAAAAGGGTGCTACACGTACTATCTATGTCCTAGCAGCGTGAATCCGGATTAGTTAGCTCCATGGGTATACTTATGAAACTTGTCTTGCACAAAGTAAAAAAAACAATGATCTTCATGTTCCTATCAATGAATTAGATGATACATCATTTTTTTTAACAAAACCTTTCCAATATGAAATTTCCATATGTTCATAGATGGATTATTTTACACCACGAATTCAAGATTATCTTAATAAAAACTGAAGGTACTTTCGTAATAATGAATAAGACAGATTTTCTTAATTCTAGTTCAAGTTTTGGTAAAAATGGTGAATGTTGCCTAAAAAAGTTCGAATTTGCAGAACGAATCACTTTTCGTTTGGAAATTACTCATGAAATTGTACACCTAAAAATGGATATATTAGAGTTCGGTAAAAATTATGTAAAGATTCTCGTTTCTGAGCAAAACCACAAACAACACTTTTGATTTTGCCATTTAAAACATATATTAGATTAGCTGTGCTAATTGATTAACATATGCCATCAAAATGAATAAAGAAAATGTTTCATAAGGAACCAAGATACCATAACATTTGGTATACCACAAGGGTAATTCCAATAGTAATTAGTTACAAACATACATAAGTTAAGGATTCCTTGAGTAGTTTATCAGAAAATCAACATTTTAGTATCTTGAGACATGAAATGACTAGTAGTGAACTCATGGAAAGCTCACTCCCGGAAGATAATCTCAGAATTGGTGGACGATCTTGGACAACCTAACAATTTGTCAGCCAATCGAGATAAATATTGGGATAGACAGTTCATTGAACATGTCACGCACCTTCTTCTCTTTGATATGATAACAAACTTCTCCAAAACCGGTGCATTCAATAACAGAAATTCTGAAAGTTTGGAAAGCTTTTCAAAGCCCCATTTGACATGATCTTTGAAGCACCGCTCCGGGGAGATGACAATCTTAACCTCCTTGAGGTTGTGAAACTCAACGATTGAAACTCCACTCAGCAAATCCATATTATGTCCTTTGGCCAAATCAAGTAACTCAGAGTTGCAGCGGGAATTGACAAGAAAGTCGACGGACCAATCATCTAACTGGAGACAAATATAATCAAGACCAAATGCAGTCAGATCAAATGAAATTGCACAAATGTGACAAAAACTTCAACCAAATGAAAAGATGTAAAAAGAAGAGATAATTTCCAGGAAGTTACCACCGTAGTTTCCAATTCTATGCTGATTGTTTCCACATGTGGCGAGGCTCTCAAAAGACCAGCTACTCCATACAAATTAAACTTTTTTCATATGCAACACCAGCGTTAGATATTTGCAATTCAATTCTGGAATGGGCAGCCCTTTGAATTGCAACATGCACATGACCTGGTGCAGTAATCCCAATGAAACTAGTAAATAATGGAGAAAGCAATAACAACAAAAGGGAAGTACTTCACAAATCTAATTGTCTAAACACAGCTCTAAGAAACATCAATGTAAGGACTTTCGAGTTAAAGACAAACCTGTGTGAATCAAGTTCCAAATGTTAGATAAGTTGCATAACATAACTCTTGAAGATTATCTTGGACGAGGGTATATACTACTTGATGATAGTCATGGCAGCAGTACTCTTCCACATAAATACTTGGGAAGTCTCTGATACAGGCAATGCTGAAAATATGCTTAGCATTAACTACAGAAGACACATCAACCAGCCTTCACTTGAGATCTATTCCTGATATTTCCAAATGTTGAATATACGGGGAAAGAATTTCTAAATCTATCTCGATTTCCAGCAAACGTACGATAATTTTTCAACTTTAGTGTCTTTAATTTTAGAGAATTAATTTCCAGGCGACGGAAACCAAAATAGCTATATAATTCCATTGTTTCCAATGCAGGACAGCGTGACAGTATTTTCACCATATCATCATCGGTTAGCTTCAAATGCCCCAACTTTATACTCTTTAAAGAGTTCCACGCTATGACTGCTTTATTAAGGTCACAATTTTGAACATCTAAAGTTATCAACGACGAACATGTGCAGAGAGATTCTGGCAATGTGAACCTATTACTATACTGAGACCACAACACAACATTTTCCACTTGTCTTTCAACAGCAAAACTAAAACAACGACCGATTTGGGTTTCATACTCAGGCCTGAAACTGCAGTCTGATAGACGCAAGTAAGTTAAGTCGAGTTGGAACTTTATAATTTTGGAAGAGAGGGAATGTGCTAATGCATTATGAATAAAGGATAAATCTTCTCTTTCCCGGCAAGTGAAATTGAAGCTATGAATTAAAGTGAGGAGACGCCGCCACGTTGTAGAGACTAGACAAGTTCTGAATGCATCCTCTGTTGGGAGAAGTGAGAGAATTTGAACGAGGAGTGGATCCGGCAACTTATTCATTGGTGCTTCTTCCTCGGTTACCTTTTGTTTCTTCAGATTTGTCAACTCCATGATCCGGCAACTTATTGATTGCTTTCTTTGTTTTTATCTCAGGCAATAAAATGCTTTGACAAATCTTCTATATATGTATATATACACACTATCTTAAAAGTCACGATCTTCAGAAGTTGAATTAAAAGTTAAATTACTTAAATGCCCCTCTTATAAAAACAGGGGCCACTTCAACAAATTCGTAATGTTTAGAAGAAGAGTTGCCACTGTGTCTTGAAAATCAGAACTGTATTTCTCTGTTATTGTAATTTTCTCAACATTTAGTTTATTTCTCGACATTGAAAGTATGAGTGGAGTGGGGCTTTTACTCTTAAGAAATTAGTAGTAATTTAGATATGAGTGGAGTTGCATTAGAAGAGGTTTAATTTGTTCGGAGCAGCGCAGAGACACTTAACATAAACATGGATATTACATATCATTATCATTTCTCAACTTCGTATAGATTTGTTGGTCTTGATTATATTTTGTCTCCAGTTTGATGGTTCCTGGTGCCAATTTGAGTCAAATTATTTGGCCAAAGGGGGGGACCCTACCTCAAGAACATCGACTCTTCTGGATGTGTTTGAAGGATCATTTTAAACATGGTTATGACAAATTTTTCAAAATTTCAGAATGTAACTGTTTTGGAGAAGTTCATTATCATGTCAAAGACAACAAAGTGCGAGAGTTGTTCAATGAACTGAGTCGTTCAAAATTTCAGAATGTAACTGTTTTGGAGAAGTTCATTATCATGTCAAAGACAAGAAAGTGCGAGAATCGTTCAAAATTTCAGGATACCGTGGGCATGCAGATACATGTAGTCATTTATCTCCCAACAAATTTCTTCTTATTATTAGAATGTCGATATTTTTACCACTTGATCTCCTACCAGAGTTTGGCCTCTAACTTTGAGCAATACTCGACGCCATTTAAATGATGATTTAGGTGTGCCATTAAATTTCTTTCACTGTGACACCAAAATGATCAATGGATGATAACTATTATTGCCACAAACAAATTGAAAAAGAATCAACACAAATCCACATATATTAAAGCTAATCAGACTAACTATAACTTAATACAAGCACTGGGAAGAAATAATTACCAAAAAGCTAGGCTAAAAGTGGAAATTTTTAGTTGAAACATTCAGTCTTTCAATGATTTCTTAAATGGTGAATGGCTTAAATTTCAAAAAAAAAAGTGGGATATGATCAGTGTGCATTGGAAGAAATGATTACCAAAAACATAGGCTAAAAGTAGAAAGTTTTAGTAAAGTAGATTCAGTCTTTCAGAGAATTCTGAAGTATAGAAATTTTCCTAATCATCTATTACTAACAACAACAAGTGGGGGTGTGGGAGGGTTATATGTATTTACACCAAAAAGTATTTTTTTCCTCTCCTGAACCTCTTGGATATCTGTTGCATTCAAAGTAAATCATTGAGGAGTTACATTGACAAAATAAAATGGAGAAAAAGGTAAAGCTTAAATGGAATGTCTACCAGCCTTACAGTCCCATGAATCATGATCTTGCGGAACTGTAAGCATTAGTTCCTAATCCTGAAGTGGATTCAAGTTGCTCTTTACCATATAGTTGCTCGTACTTTCTGAACAAAAGAACAAGAACTAGGTAAGAAAGAGACACACACACACAAAATCCATTTCTACTTGTCAGTTCAATGAGGGGGAGTATGTATAAGTTAGAGTGTGCAGCGTCACAAGATGCACTTGTCCTGGCTTACTTACTCAGCGGAAGACTCTAAGCATTATTACAATTATCAAATGCACTTACTCAATTGTTTAATAAAATAACTTAGAATGTTTAAAAGTCAACATTCAACTTGGCCAAAATGGCAACTCAAGTCTCAACTTAACTGAAAAGGAAAGTAAAGACTTATGAACTAACATCAACTAACTCTGTCTATGAAGTCTCTAAACAACTGAAATGGACTTCGGGACAAGACCCACGACAACCTAATGAACTAAAATACTGAAAACAATAAAAAGGATCCTCTGGAAAGCTAGGAGGCTCACCAACTGACTCTGAGTGCTCAACTGGATCAACGATGCGCTGGATGCTGATCCTGGTTACCTACGTCTGCATCATAAGACGATGCAGGCCAACTGACATCAGTATATTGAATGTACGAGTATGTGAGTTGGACTGCTAAACATAACTTAAGCTTGAAAAGAATCTGAAAGAAACATTTACCTTGGCTCTTCTTAACTCATGAATAACTTAACTCAAAATAAAGAAATGAAACACATAAAATATATGAAAATCTTTATAAAACAGTAAAAGCAACTTAGTTTGTTAAAGAAAATACAATAACAAACTCAACTTTACTCATATAATAAAGGAATATAATTTCTGTGAGAGTTTCTCTAACCGACAACCACCACTATGAGCCTAAGTGGTGATACAACGTCTTTCCCACACTGTCAGAACTGTCCTATACTTTGTCGTCATATAGAACGCTTAACTAAGTGGATCCACTAGTATATGCTAAAAACATCTTATGGAGTCATCTAAAAAGTATGATCATTTATTACCCATGATGGCTACATGGTTTATGGGGGCTGTGAGTTATCTGAACTCTCCCCCATATCGGTGCTCAATACTACTCCCAAAATACTCAGCTCATATGTTTAAAAACATAACTTCTTTCTTTGGTTTGAGATAATTACTCAAAAACTTAGCTTAAAAGCTCTCTTGGAAATCTCAGTTTCCTTTCTTGTTCAAATGTGAAAACATTTTAACTCTTTGGGAATATTTAGTTCCCGTATAATCTTTGAAAAATGAACTTTACTCTTACTCTTTACTGAAAACTAGCTCAAAGGCTCTTTTGGAAATCTCTGTTTCCTTTCTTGTTTAAATGTGAAAACATTTACTCTTTGGGAATACATAGTCCCGATATACTCTTTTGAAGAAATGCACTTCAACCTTTACTCTTTACTCAACTCAAAACTCAAGTCTTAAAACAAAGTTAAAACATTTGTAAAAGACTTTTGGAAAACTTTATGAACTTCTCTTAACGTGACTCTTGACTTCTCTTGACTTGACTCTTAACTTCTATTGACTTGACTCTTGACTTGACTCTTAACTTCTATTGACTTGACTCTTGACTTTCTTGACTTGACTCTTAACTTCTTTTGACTTGACTCTTGACTTTCTTGACTTGACTCTTAACTTCTTTTGACTTGACTCTTAACTTTCTTGACTTGACCTCTTAACTTCTCTTGACTTGACTCTTAACTTTCCTTGAATTGAATTATAGATTCAAGGATTGTGATTTGTGATAGAAAAGATCTCATGATTTCTTTGTCAACACTGGGGCAATAGTCAACCTCCTTTTCAATTTCTAAAAGCTTTTCTCACAAGCTTCAGACCATTGAAACTTCACTATTTTCTGAGTCAACTTGGTCAAAGGGGATGAAATAGATAAAAATCCCTCGACAAACCTTCTATAATATCCAGCCAACCCAAGAAACTCCTAATATAAGTTGGAGATGTGGGTCTAGACCAATTCTTCACTGCCTCTAACTTCTGAGTATCAACTTTAACTCCCTCTCCAGACACAATGTGGCCTAAGAATGCTACAGACTCAAGCCAAAACTCACACTTAGAGAACTTGGCATACAACTCTCTATCTTTTAAAGTCTGGAGAACTATTCTGAGATGACTAGCATGATCTTCCTCATTCCTCAAATAGATTAGTATGTCATCAATGAATACGATAACAAATATATCTAAATAAGGTTTGAAAACTTCTATTCATACGGTCCATGAATATTGCAGGTGCATTGGTTAAACCAAACGACATGACCAAAAACTCATAGTGACCATAACGGGTCCTAAAGGCTGTCTTTGGAATATCACATCCCTTTACTCTTAACTGATGGTAGCCTGATCTGAGGTCTATCTTAGAGAAACAAATAGCACCCTGAACCTGATCGAAAAGATCATCAATTCTCATAAAAGGATACTTATTCTTGATGGTAACCTTGTTCGACTGACGGTAATCTATACACATCCTAAGGAACCATCTTTCTTTCTAACAAATACGATCGGAACGCCCCAAGGTGAGACATTTGGTCGAATAAAGCCTTTATTAAGGAGATCTTTCAACTGTTCTTTAAGCCCTTTCAACTCTACTAGTGCCATTCTATATGGCGGAATAGAGATAGGACGAGTATCTGGGAGAATATCTATATCGAAGTATATCTCTCTCTTAGGAGGGACTCCGGGAAGATCATCTGGGAAAACTTCTGGAAACTCTTTTACTACTGAAACTAACTGAATAGGAGGTATCTCAACACTAGAGTCATCAATTCAGACTAAGTGATAGACACACCCCTTGGAAACTAACTTTCTCACCTTAAGGTACGAAATAAAACGACCCTTAGGCACTACTGAACTGCTCTTCAACTCTATAACTAGTTCACTGGAAACTGGAACTTGAATACTCGAGTTCTACAATATATTGATGCATAACAGGCATGAAGCTAGTCCATACCTAGAATGACATCAAACTCTACCATGTCTAACTCAACTAAATCATCCATGGTACTCTTGTGACTGACGGAAATAGAACAATCACGATAGACTCTTTCTGCTAGAATAGACTCAACATCAAGTGTAGAAACACTGAAGGCTCAAGAAGTTGCTTAGGAAGAACATCAAAATTGAAGACTTGGATCATACCAGTGACAGCATCTGGCGAATCCTCTTGCTCTCGGCGACTAGTGATAGCATAAAGACGGTTTCCTTCTCTACTTGCCCTTGAAGTAGCTCATCTAGATGCAGCTCTATCTGGTGGAGCAACTGAAGAATCTAGGCTATATTTCCCCATTACCATTACTTTGTCTTCTCTTAGGACACTCTCTCATAGCATGACTGTTCTGGCCACAATTGAAGCAACTAATGGAGCCATCACGACACACCCTTGAGTGGCTCCTACCACACTTAGCACATGCAGGAGTCTTAGTACCCCCTTGTGCCATACTACCTTATGAATACGCAGGTCTAGCTCTGAAGTTCTGAGGATTCTAACTATTGTACTCACATTTGTTCTTTGGTGCAGGTGCACTAGTAGATGATAGAACAGGTCTTTTCTGCTTATGTTGGAAAGAAGACTATTTCGCATAACTCTTTGCTGCCCGGATTCATTCCCTGATGTCTTAGCCCTCTTATTCTCAAACTCTTATCTATCCTTCAGTTGGTCCTTCGCAACTTGTTGCACATGGATTATCAGCCTTGCTATTCCCATGTCACCTATTAGCATGGCAGCCTTACTTTCCTTATCTGACAGACAAGGCAACCCAACAATGAATAAACCAATCCTGCTCCTCTGTAACATCATGTAATTTGGAATAACTATGAAGAAGCTGGAAATTTGAACTAGTCATTTTTGGAAAGAATTCAAAAATCTGGAAATTTGGTTAAGTATGGGGAAAAAATGAGTTTTTGGTCAACTTTGAGCAGTCATAACTCCTAGCTCAGGATGAGTTAGGTGTATTTCCAGTTATGTTTGGAAAGCCCTTGGAATGATCATTCCAACGCGGCCGAGTTTACTCGATTCCGAGTTCGTATGAGTGACTTATGCCCTTTCGAAGTTGGGCTGTTGGTAAGGGAAGTTCATCCGAAATTTTAAGGGTAGTTTGGTATTTTCCCTCACCTTTTCTTTTGGTTGTATATCAAGGGTCTAAGCTGATTTTTACATCAGTTTTCCCCTTTTAAAAAGTGAGAGTTAGGGCTTTTGAGAGAAGAGAGAAAGAAGCAAGGATTCGTCAAGATCGTTGTGGTTTTCGTCGGGGGTGATCCCTATTAAGGTATGTGAGATCATAGTGTTGGGTTGGTTCATTCCTCCACATGCCAAACTCATTTTAATTCCGAGAAAATATTGGTTGTGGTTGTTGAAGTTGTCGTTTTGTTGTTGAAGTTTCTTGTTGGTTGGGTGCATGTTTCCGGTTGTGATTTCGAGTTGAATCCATTGTATATTAAGGGGTTTTATGATTCTAAGGGTTTGGGGTTGGAACATTTGAAGTTAAGAAGGTTTAGAGTTGAAAACAACAACGAGGAAAGTCGGGTTTTCGGGGACAAAGGGCTGGGGCGTCGCGCCAGCCAGCGCGCCCCAAAAAGGGCTCTGAGGCCCCCTCCTTGGGGTGGCGCGCCATGCAGTGCGCCCAACAGGCCCCTCTGAAATTTGAGGGCTGGCGCCCTGCACCTTTCAGAGCGCCAGGGACGCCAGTCTTCCCCATTCTTTCCCCACTCTTTTATACATGTTCCTTGGTAATGTACCTATGTTTTATAGTTGTTTTCAACACTCTAAGTTACATCTAAACATCACGAACTCATCCATAAACATGAGATCATTACCCTTGAATCCGTACTCCAATTCGAGGAAAGTTAGGATCAAAGTCAAGTGAAGTTAGAAGTCAAATTTAGAAGTTATGAAACAAGTCAAAGCAAGTCTTTAAAATTTTCCAAGAGTCTTTATTAAACGTTTTAACTTCTTTTTAAGGCTCAAGTTTCAAGTTAAGCCAAGAGTATAGAGTTGAGTTCATTTCTCAAAAGTTATTAGGGAACTATGTATTCCCAAAGAAGTTTATAAATATTTTTCACATTTGAGCAAAGAAGAGGGAACATTGATTCCAAAAGAGCCTTTGGGCTAAGCTTTGAGCAATTATCTCAAACTAAAGAAAGATGTGTTTAAAACACTTATGAGCTAAAGTATATTTTGGGAGTAGTCTTGAGCACCGAATTGGGGACACGAGTTCATATTAACTGAACTCTCCATAAGAACCATGTAGCCAAACATGGGATTTAACGGGTCATACTTTTTAGATGATAACGTAAGGTAAGGTAGTGGATCCACTAAGTTAAGTAAGGTCCTATATCACGGCAAGATATAGGATGGTCCTTGGGTAACGTGAGGTAAAACATTGTATCATCACTAGGGCTCATAGTGGTGGTTGTCGGTTAAAGAATCTCCCACTAAAGTTATATTACTTTTATATAAGTAAAGTTGAGTTTGTTATTGTTTTATCCTTAACGAACTAAGTTGTTTACATTGTTTTACAAGATTTATATATATTGCATGTGTCTTATTGCTTTATATTGAGTTCGGTTATTCATGAGTCGAACAGAGCCAAGGTAAGAGTTCTTTTGTATTCCTTCCAAGCTTAAGTTGTTGTTTAGCTTTCCAGATCGCATACCCGTACATTCAATGTACTGATGCCAGTTGGCCTGCATCTTATGACGATGCAGACACAGGTGCCCCGGATCAGCATCCAGCACGCCATTGATCCAGCTGAGTACTCCAGAGTCAGTGGTGAGCCTCCTTGCCTTCCGGAGGACTCTATTATTTTGTGTTCCTAGTTTTGCTTTATTAGGATGTTGCGGGGTCTGTCCCAACATCTATCTTAGTGTTATAGAGGTTTCATAGTCAGTTAGTATTGCGTCTCTCATCTATGTATATATGTAAATATTCTATTTTGAGACACGAGTTGCCTTTTTGGCCAGATTTTATCAGTTAGGTTGTTTTTATAACCTTTCATTGCATGGAGTTATTCTGTTGAGTTAGGTTTCCGCTAAGTTAAGAAAGCTAGGCCAAGGGTTCGCTTGGGGCCAGTAATGGACACCGAGTGCCAGTCCCGCCCAGGGTGTAGGCTCGGGGCGTGACAAACTTGGTATCAGAGCACAGAGTTCAAGAGTACTAGAGAATCAATGAAGCCGTGTTTGTAGAGTCCTAGTTATCGGTGTGAAGCGCGCCACATCTATAATTAGGAGGCTACAACATTTAGGAAGATTTCTCACTTCTTTCACACTCATCTCGTGCATTAGAGTTTATCTCTAAAAATTTTCTCTCTAATTCGTGCTTGTTCGTGTTTTCAGATAATCATGCCTCTACGAAGAGTTGGCAAAGGGCGTCTTCCTAGACGTTATGTTGAGGAGCAAGGTTACCTTTTGCACCTGGAGTGCAACATCAAGGAGAAGTTTCTAATGCCGAGTGCAGAGAGGCAATTAGAATTCTGAGTCAAGCTGTCACTAATCAGATTGGTCAGCAAAAGAGAGCTCGACATGAAGGAGCTGACACTTCAAGGATTCGTGAGTTCTTGGGGATGAATCCTCCGAGTTTCATGGGTTCGAGCACTACTAAGGATCCAGAAAACTTCATTGAGGAATTGAAGAAGATTTTTGATGTGATGCATGTGGCAGATACTGAGCGAGTTGAACTACCTACGTATCAATTGAAGGATGTTGCTAGAACTTGGTTCGACCAGTGGAAAGGGGGCAGAGCTGAGAATACACCACCTGCGAGTTGGGCCTGTTTTGAGGAAGCTTTCTTGGGGCGTTTCTTTCCTCGAGAATTGAAAGAGGCCAAGGTATGTGAGTTCCTCACACTTAAGCAGGATTCTTTGAATGTTCATGAGTGTGGGTTGAAGTTCACCCAACTATCCCATTATGCTCCGGAGATGGTTGCGGACATGAGGAGTAGAATGAGCTTGTTTGTTGCTGGGCTGTCTCGTTTGTCGAGTAAGTGAAACGACCCCAAAAATGCCCGAAAATGTGCTTCGGAAACACCTAAAATTGTAATTTCCATATATCTCAAAATCCGTGCATCATTTCGGAAATTCGACTTCATATTCTTATTCAGGGGGTCAAATTGAGTGGGAAATGAGTC